>JAQPZY010001637.1:4715000-4962500 GCA_029931535.1 Margaritifera margaritifera
TACCTCAAATGGGTTTTACTTAATTGTGCTAGCAAGGTTTCTGTCCCCCTCCCCAAAATAATATTAAAACAATCTAAAAGTTAAAAAACGCGCCCCCAAAATTGAAAAATTGATATAATTATCTTAAAATGTAACAAGTTCATCTACTTACGACCATGTTATAGTGTGTAAAAACTTCATGAATCTAAGTTAAATAATGTGTGTGCTATTGTGCTAAAATATCCTCAGGACGGACGTGCGGATATACATGCTTACGGACATATAGACTTCTACAGAAAAACAATATGCCCCCTTCTACTACTGCAGTATGGTTATAAAAGAGTCACAATCAGTAACAGTTAGTATAAAAATTGGTAGGACGGATTTATAATGCGTGTGAATGTTCTAAACGTTAACAATATTAATGTTATCAACGCTGCAGGAATAGGGATACACATCCAGGTCTCGCCATTTGCTACCACAGGCGAGACAAAAATCAGGTCTACAACGATAACACATAGTAATTAGCATAACATAAATTTTGGTTCACGCTACCTTCACAAGCATCTACTTCAAACTATTGGCATTTCAAAAAAATAATAATTCGGTCTCGCACTCCAACTGTTGCTTGTGAAAACAACATTTTCTTACGCACATATAAACTAAAGGATTTCCATTCCCAAGTAATACATTTTGCGAAACCAAATATATCATATTGCCTCCAAGATTCTGGCTCTAAATCCGTAAGTTTCATTAACATTATATCACAATGCAAAGGTAAGAAGGCGCCTCGCAAAACTTAATAGAAGTTAAAGCAAATGAATGAAGACAACATTTCTATCAATTTTGATAACTATAGTTCTGATATTATATAATCAACTTTCTAAATCACAAGTGACCTTGTTTACATTCACCTGCAGTTATTCCGAGGTTAATTGACTTTAAAAGCAGAGCACATGGATACATGTAATATCATCTTAGTTTACAAACGCCTAAGAATATCACCTGAAGAATGGAACTAAATAATCCAAGGAAACTTCGGTCGAAAACTAGTGTAGTAAAATGTTGCTTTGAAAGAGGCAAATGCTGAGAAAATAAAAAGTAACATGATTCCACACAGCATACACTTCCATCTGAAATGGAATGAAACAAAATGGTATCCATATTCGCACTCTTGCAAAATAATATTTCCTTGGCAATTAAATAAGGTTTTCTTCATGTTGTCATTAATCCCCTTGCACATATCTACGGTTTCCAGATGGGTTTCGGTTGTTCAACCATAGTAGTGGACTCCACAGTACTCGGACGGGATTTTGCAGAGGCCGGCCTGCGTCCTTGTCGGGATGGCGGTCGTCCATCTAAAGTCCCTGATGCTGAGTAAACCATCCTTTCACTTGTTGCAGCGCCCTCCTCCCTAGAGGCAGTCTGGGGACACCAAAGAAGCGGCCTCATTCGGGCTGCTTTTGATGTTTTCTTAACCCACGGTGGGTCAAATGTTGGTTCCTGCAACCTGGACCCGAACAAACTTTCATCAACAAATGTAGCGGTGTGCCTAAGAGCTCTGAATTTATGTAATCTAGAATTTTCGGTGTCTGTGGATTTTACAGATTCTAAAAAGCTTGACTCGCGGTCAAGTGTGGGTACGGGGCTCGGAGGAGCCCATAACAGTGGCCTCATTCTGGGCTTTTCATTTTTCGTTTTATCTTCATTTTTATATCTCCTCTGTTCTGGCCATGGCGGCGGAGTAACACTGTTAAAATTCTTCGTAGGATTGTGTGAAGAGAAGAGAGACTCCTCAATGCTCGAAGTATTGTGTGCCACGTGATATCCCGAACGAGATCTCACCCTCGCACTGGAAGAACTCGGTGGCCTTGACATTACTGAAGGTGGCCTTGACATTACTGAAGGTGGCCTTGACATTACCGAAGGTGGCCTTGACCCCACTAGTTCTATACCTCCAGATGCCATGGTATGGATTTATGTCAGATTTACTAAGTAGTCCTCTACCTAAATTAGAAACAAAAGGAGAAAATAATTAAATACTGCGAAAATATGACGAAGAAAAGTCTGCATTCTTTTTAATATGTGGTACTTTATAAAGCGTTGCATATATTAATCAACCTGGATATAACCAAAATAAATTAAGAATCTACGAAAGTCAGACATTAAATAATAAAGAAAGAATGAAAAGAAAGAAGAAAAACAGCAAAACAAGAAGATCAAGCGTGAACGTGATCTTTTTGTTTTTCCATCATCTACACCAACTGGACGGTAATATCTTTTAAATATTTGATATCACAGATATGAGATATAATTATAGGGATGATGCAGTGAGTTTTGTCTGCACATTATGATATTCTGTTTACATGTTCTCCGGATCAAAATACTAAACTGTAAACAAATCTTAATCTGCAGCTAGACAGATTCACGGTGAGAACTAATTGAAATCAGACATGGGTATAGTGGATGAACAAGTAGTATACAAGTTGGTAGTTTTAACCAGGAAAAAAAAAAAAAAAAGGAAAAAGAAAATAAAAGAATTTGAAGCAATGGCGGGGGTGGGGTGGGGGACAAACAAAAATAACGCATAACTGAAAAAGTGCAGCTTGTGCGAC
Organism: Margaritifera margaritifera; assembly: GCA_029931535.1. Lineage (NCBI taxonomy): Eukaryota > Metazoa > Mollusca > Bivalvia > Unionida > Margaritiferidae > Margaritifera > Margaritifera margaritifera. Next base: position 4,717,595 of record JAQPZY010001637.1, read on the forward strand.
TGTCTGTACCTATTACGATACTAGTATCTATTCTTAAAAGCATGTTTGGATCGGAGGAGTCACAATAAATAAAATGGTGAAATTCATACGCATACATAAAAATAGAAGTTATTATCAGTGATATACAGGGACTATTTTCAAAACATTGTGCCTCGGGTCCATCCCTATAATAGTTATTAAGCCTGTGTGATATAAATTGGAAACACCATAACCATACCTATACATACCGGGCATGAAAATACAGAGATTTATGCATGCAACTGACTTTGGGGCCGGGGGCCATCCTTTATTCTTCAAGACATTAAATCCCTTGGTCATGGGTTGGAAACTCACGAAAGCCTCATCATATAACCATGTAAATACTTACTGGACATGAAAAAACAAATGTACATAAACGACATTTGTCCTTGGGGCAAATCGTACCATTAGGGAGCAACAGAAGAGGGTCAAGCTTTAGGGTGGATGTCAAGACGGGGAAGCGCGGGGATACGTGTTTTACAAATATAGAATTAGTGTTTATATTAATTGATAATGGATTGTCACAATGCACACATTGTTATTACTTTTGACGAATCTGTATCACATTATATCAACTCTTTTAAGTGGTACTTTTCAAATCAATATATAGAAAAATAAATTCAGCAAGCAAACTATTTTTCCTTTAAGGAAATATAGCTTTGTAGATTTTTCCTTCTGACCTATAATAGACAGCTATCAATCAATTACTATTAATCCGTGATCACAGTGGACCGCTGACCGATAACAGAGCTGGCTATGTATGTCATTACGTAATTATACCTACACCGAAATCTTGTCCGTACACTCAGATCAGAAAATGCTCCGACACATAGGTGGCTGTCACTATATAACATACACGTTCAAAAGTTGATAATTTCAAGGGGACCCCGGGTGGCCGATTGGTCTAAGGTGCTTGCCTTTACAGATCACTCACATCTCACCTCTGTTCGAGTCTCGGCTCGGCTAACGTGGGTATGTGAGGAAGTTTGCCAGTTGCTTCCGTGGGGGATTGGTGGTTCTTCCAGGGGTCTTCCCGGATTCTTCCTCCACCAAATATACTGGCCGCCATGTATAGCATATCATGTGCTGAAAATGGCGTTACCCCCCCCCCCCAAAAAAAAAGAACAAAACAAAAAAAACCCCAAAACAACACAATCATAATTTCCTTTCCACAGATTTTCATTACATTATCTGATATATATAGGTCTAACAAGTAGACGGCAGTATCCCCGCTCTGGCGATGAATTAAATGCTCTCCACTCGACCCCACCTCACTCAATCCGTTCCAAGTCAGAACAATTATACACGCATAATCAAATTGTGCACGTAAATAGGACAAAATATCAAACTGAAAAGCGGCAATGACAACTGGCTGATGTGTGGTAATTGGCGGTTTGAGTCTTGGTGCATTTCCAGTATTATTTTTTTTTTTAATCAAGATAACCTGAAAAATGTACAGACGAAACTTCACCTTGAACTAAATGAACCTGACTTTACTTATTTCAAACAAAAGCACCCCAAGAAGAATACGAAAATCAATAGTGTAAAATCAGTCAATACAGTAAAATCAATACAAAAACAACCGAACTGAAAAGATTCAAGATCGCTGACTAGCATTGAAGAAGTTATTAACTAGTCATGCCTGTGTTACAGGGTATAGATAAGCAGAAGAAAAACAGGATTAGTTACAGAGGTCAAGATATTCCATAGAAAGACAATGAAGTGAATAGATTACAGTTAAGTTCTTCTATAATTTTAAGCGTTGAATTTTATTCCTTCTTTCCAAGGTTAAATTGTTACCTTTCTTGCACAATGACGTGTATTCTGGTCAGTTTTGACACATCAACGTTTATCCTGACATTAACCAACTTACATATGCACGTAAGTAAGTAAAATAGTACACTGAAAGTAAACATTTTAAAAAGTAATCTTCTGTAAGTCGCGTCCCCCCCCCTCTCTCTCTCTCTCTCTCTCTCTCTCTCTCTCTCTCTCTCTCTCTCTCTCTCTCTCTCTCTCTTATAACATCGTATATTAGCTATACTATATGTATGCTTGGTTGGAGAATAAAATAATTATGCAATACACCGTGTATGCTTCAAGCATTTATTATTTTAGTGCATAAATGTAACATCTAGGATACAGCCGTTCTACAACAACGACAACAACAGCAGCAGCAGAAACAACAACAACAACACTAATACTACTACTACTAATAATAATAGTGGGGCTAATAAATTTAAATCGTCTGCTCGAATCTACAAGTGGTTGCTGAGAAAGGGCAAGTAACTTTTTAAAGATGTTCGTCCAATTGGACAAGTGGCATTTTAAGCAGATTCAGTATTGTGTACAGAGTTGGATGAGCAAAACTGACGCAGGACAAGTAGCGAATTGACAATTTTACGAGCTCTGATTAAGACAACAACACCAAAATAACTCCTAGAATTGTTGGTCCTACTACTACTACTAAAACTCATAGTGAATAGCCCTGTGGTAACGCACATGCTTGTACCGCTGCGGTATTGGGATCGAATCCTGACTCTGGTTTGTATAATGGTATGTTGTCTCCCATCAAGTGTCAGTGGTTTCTACCAGTTCTCCAATTTCCTTCAATTATAATCCGCATCCCGCTGACACATGAGCCGTCGAGAGTGCGTTAGTTACCTTACCAGAACTCCGTTGTTTAACAGACGTAAAATAAATCAAGTCTGAACTTACTACTATTATAGGTCTACAGTGATCTGATAATCCATTTTTTTTAAACATGGACGATTAAATGTGTTTGTCAACTGGGGACATGGGTTTAAAACAGTATGTAAATAACAATTCGCTCATGTTATATTAAACCAGAATGTACACACCGATTACACAACTCGTCACTACGAGTCTTTAAGTAGTTCCAACACTGAGAAGCCATTCTAAACATTAATTATCAGGTAGAAAATAAATTCACACTAAAGTGATCTTGATCTGTGAAATGATGGCTCCTGTGACCGATCATGAACAACATGGCAAAATACAGAAGAAGAAATTATTTTCTATGATATTAAAGTAGAGGTACTATAATGATTTGACCAAACAAAATTATTGTTAAAAAATCATTGTTCATAAAATGTATATCAGAAGCTATTTTAATTATCATAGACCTTGTCAACATGGTAGTCTAACTTGCTTAACAGTATCTTAAGCCACTACCTATAACTATTTGGACGACTATAAACTGTAGCCTGGAGTGAGTTGTTACACAATGTGGGACAACCTGTGGAAATGGTTCCCACAAACTGAACTAAACCAAGAGGCCCATGTGGGTCTGATATCACTCACTTGGGTAATTCATACAAATATTTGCAACTACAGCATGGAAAAAAAAGTTTAGAGCACTTGGTTGTCTACTAATGTTGGTGTCGCTATATATATATATATATATATATATATATATATATATATATATATATATATATATATATATATATATGAGAGTACTACAGTGAATTCTCTTGCTTCACGTCTGCAGTTGTATTTTTAATATGCTCGCATTTTCTTGTGGATTAACACAGACGAACCATGACAAGTAATCTCGGCTTACATTCATTAATGTACATGTATATTGTGACTATTTTGCTGTATGACTTAAGGGATATCCTAATATTGTATGTGTTGGTTTGATTTCAAGGACCTGGATGTATCGTTCGTCTCTTTCTTTTCCGACAATAATAATTATTTTTTGTGCTGTCCAAAAACATGCAGAAAATATGATGTACACTTTCTTGGAACGTCATTTAAGCAACCAGCATTGGCCCCTGGTTTTCTCTGGGGACTCGAGAACGGATCATAACTTGTAAACTGTTTATAGCCCCACCCTTAAATGCTTTACAGACTCTTACTTGGCATTACAAGGGGGGGGGGGGTAATCAGCATGGACCCTGTGGTCTGTCCTTAGACCCTGGGCCATTAACTGGATACCACTGAGATCCCCACTCAGGGTAGCCGTGGTGGCTCAGTGGTTAGGACGTTGGATTCTTGACCAGAATGGTATGGGTTTGATTCCCACCATCGATCAGTCACATGTAATGATGGAGACTTAATTATATAGGAACCGGCAGTCTCATAATCGAAAGGGGATTATTCTATAAATTAAATTGTATCTGTCGAATGTTTTTAGAGTAAAACGTGGCATATACTTTAATTAGAAAGTGTCGATGCAAGTGTTTGGTTGGCGCAATATAATTATGAATGTCTCCAGAGGACAACCATTTGACAATTTTCATTAGCCAATTATTATTTTTAGTCGCAAATGAAGAAAAAAACAACAACATTTTAGTCTCAACTTCAAGCGCTGGAATAGTACGCTTACAGCACGCAAAAAAACTCACGTGCTAATGAGCTAAACGTAAAACTTAACCAAAGCTAGTAAGGATGAAATATAGGTCACAATGAACTTATTTTGTTCAAAGGGTGTACTACTAATGGAGATACTTATCATAATCAATTTCATGATTCTATCGTAAACTGTGATTGATTCAAGATAGGATAGTATTACATAGGATGCACGCTCCCCCCCCCCCCCAAAAAAAAAAAAACAAAAAAAAAAAAACAAAAAAAACAAAACAAAAAAAAAACAACAAGTGGTCATAAGCTAATAGCAAACATTTAACCAAAGCCAGTAAAATGTGAAATGTTGGTTACAATGATCCTTTTGGCATGGGCGTGGTACTAAGAGAGATGTATTCGATCATCTAGTTTAATGATTCAAGCATGAGAATTTAAAACACAAAATGTAACCAAAGTCAGTGATTGATGTGTAAAATGTGGGTCACAGTGACATATTTTGGAGACGAGTGGGTAGTATTTATCAAGATACATCCCTTCACCAAGTTTCATGATTCCATGTATCACAGTACATATATAGGAATTACAAAGCTAGTGGTCATGAGCTAAATGCAAAACTTAACATAAGCCAGTAAGTGTTAAATGTAGGTCGCAGTGATCTTCTTTTGTTGCAAGGGTAATTTATACTAATACAGATACATACACTCATCTAGTTTGATGATTCTAGCATAAATTGAGCTTGATAAATACACTTAAAACAACAAATTTAACCAAATTGAGAGAAGTGAAATAAAGGTCACAGTAAACCCCTTTTGTGATGAGGGTGTAGTACTCATCAAGATGCAACCATTCACCCAGTTTTATGAATCTAGGTATAATAGTATACATAAAGGGTATACAAAAAATTTAAAAACATTTTGGTCATAAACTAAATGCAACTCTTAAATCAAACCAGTAAAATGTGAAATGTAGGTCATACTGACCTTCATTTGTTGCAAGGGTAGATGCATACAGTCATAGAGTTTGATGATTCAAGCTTGAAAAGAGCTTGAAAAATAAACTTACAAAAGTAACCAAAGTCAGTAAAGCTTATATTATGGGTGACCAGCTTCACAGTCAAGTTGCATACCCTCACTATGTTGCATTATTCCAGGTATAACAGTAAGCATACAGTGTGCAAACAACCTGAGCTAATGCAAAAGCTTAACCAATCATGTACAACTAATCTACATGCATGTACAAAGTTAACCCCCTTTCCATGAAGCAGTGCTATGAAACCCACTCAGAACTGTTGCCTTGGACCTAGGAAGAATGAATGGTTGAGATGCAGTTAGGTTATACCGATGTTATTGCTTTATCTGTGCAGATACTAATGATCTCTCTGACAACAAGTACAACAGCTCTTTTTACTCAACCCTGTTGAGATGAGCTAAAACTGGAAGAAAATACATGACAAGAGCCCCTTGAAGGGACTGATGCTCTACTGGATGAAAAGAATTTCCAAGAATTCAAAATAAGACCATTTCTTCCTTTTAACTGCTGAGGGTTTAAACTATCTCTGATATTCTTCGGCGGTAACAAGAATTTCAAATTAGCTGCTGTGGTGAACATACTTGATGTCAGACTGGCACCAGTTTAATTTAGAACACAGCAGACGTCATCAGAAGTCTTTTGGTCCAAACCCCATGTCATAATGATCATCCATTCAGGTGGAGTAGTGACAACAAGATTTTCACAACATCCGTCATGGCAGCCATACTGGATGAATGACTGGCACCATTTTCATTTAGGACCATCTAGGTATCATGAGAAGACTATTGGTAAAACCCCCATGCTGATATATCTATCCATTTGGGAGTAGAGATAACAATATTTTCAAGATAGCCACCATGGTGGCCATATTGAGGGTTAGTCATTTTCATATAGGACCAAGTAGACACCATATGAACTCTTCTGATAAAACCCTCATGTCAAAATGACTTTCCCTGTAAGAGGAGTAGCTAAAACAAAATGTTCAAGATGGTCACATACTGGACGTCAGATCAGCACCATTTTAATTTAAGATCAACAAAACATTATAAGTCTTTTAGTGAAAACCCTATTATGATATGACCATTCATTCAGGAAAAGTAGTGATAACAAGATTTTCAAGCTGCCCACTGTGGCAGCTATATTAGACCCCAGATTAGCACTATTTTCATTTAGGACCAACTAGACATCATAAGAAGTCTTTTTGGTGAAAACCCCATGTCAATGTGACTTTCCGTTCAGAAGAAGTAGCAATAACAAGATTTTCATGATGGCTGCTGTGTGGAAGCCATATTGGATGTCAGATCGACACCATGTTCATTTAAGATCAACTAGACATCATAAGAAGTCTTTTAGTGAAAACCCCACATCAATATAACTTTCTGTTCAGGAGGAGTTGCAATAAGAAGATTTTCAAGATAGCTGCAGTGGTGGCCATATAGGAATTCTGATCGACATCATTTTCATTTAGGACCAAGTACACATCATAAGAAGTCTTTTAGTGAAAATCCCATGTTGATATGACCATCCATGTAGGAGAAGTTCTGATAGCAATATTTTTAAGATGGCTGCCATGGTGGTCATATTGGAGGTTAGATTGGCACCATTTTCATTTAGGATGAAGTAGAAATCATAAGGATTATTTTAGTGAAAACCCCATGTTGATATGACCATCCATTCAGGAGTAGTAGTGATAACAAGAGTTTCAAGATGGCTGCTGTGGTGGCCATATTGGATGTTAGATCTACACCATTTTCAATCAGGACCAAGTACACATCATAAGAAGTCTTTTAGTGGAAATCACATGTTGATATAACCATCCATTCAGGAGCAGAAGTGATAACAAGATTTTAAGATGGCCACCGTGAATGCCATATTGGATATCAGATCGGCACCATTTTCATTTAGGCTCAAGTAGACATCATAAGAAGTCTTTTAGTGAAAACTCCATGTTGATATGACCATCCATTCAGGAGGAGTAGCAATAACAAGATTTTCATATTGGATGTTTAAGCAGCACCATTTTCATCTGGTACCAACTAGACAATGGGATGAATGTGTGTAAAGTTTCATGGCAATCCTCCAAGTAGTTTAGGGGGAGTAGTAATAACAAACTTGTGCTAATGGATGGATGATGGACAACAGACCATCCCATAAGCTCTTCTGGCCTATGACCAGTAGAGCAAAAAAAAACTTGTATGGTATTAGGTCAGGAGTTCCATTAATTTGTTAATTTTTGAGTCCTTGACTTTCATAATTAGAAATTTGGAAGTCGCATTCCTAACATTTCAGTTGTTTTTTTTGTTTAAAAAAAAAATTTAGAATGTACAGTTTACAAAATGATATTCCTAACAATTTCTGTTTTGTCTTTTCATACTTTTTTCATATATTTCAACAATATTAAACTTTTAAAATAAAATTTTTATCCTTAACAGAGCACGAAACTAAATATTAATTGCATTGCATTTCCAAACTGCATCCTCTTCCTACCATTAAGGTCTATTGATATACATGTATCAAATATACATGAAGATAATGTACTTTTTTGATGACTAAAAGATATGTTTATAAATCTGCTAACTCAAGACCATACACAGCGAAACCATTATCAATGTCCACACTAGGTTTACACAGTAATGGTAACTAAGCAAGAATTGAGATGTGTGTTGACACTGCTTTCTTTATTGGGCATTGTAAATCAACTAAAAAGGCAAAATTTTCTGTCTCTGGTAGCAGAAATAAATTGCATTTCAGAACTGTTGGAATGACAGGGGTTTATGATTTGGATGTATAGGTAGGAATAAAGGAAGATCCTAGAACATCAAGTGATAGAATTCTGGATGTCATGTAGAACAAGTTGGGCATGACAAAATGTCTGATAATGGAACCCCAGTTCGATTCTAAATATGATGTGTTGAGAATAAAAGTAAAACACTTGTAAATGTTAAAAAGTTATCATATGCCAATAATAAGTGAATATTTGTTCATCAACTAACAAACAGTGTAATTTGACTTTGAACAGACACAATGAGGCAGTCCCAATGAATTGACAGGAAATGTATATTTCAATAGTATTCACCAGATAACTGCAACCCTAGCTGATATGATGGTGTGATCTTTAAAGCTCACACTAACAAAATCATAACAGGAGTCATTCAGTATTTGAGTAGTCTTTACAGTTTACTTTCTAATTCATCCCACCCACCCATCTAACTATCTATCTACCTACCTACCTATCTACCTACCTACCCACCCACCTATCTATCTATCTACCTACCTACCTACCTATCTACCTACCTACCTACCTACCTATCTATCTATCTATCTATCTATCTATCTATCTATCTATCTATCTATCTACCTACCTACCTACCTACCTACCTACCTACCTACCTACCTATCTATCTATCTATCTATATATCTATCTATCTATCTATCTATCTATCTATCTATCTATCTATCTATCTATCTATCTATCTACCTGTCTATCTATCTACCTACCTACCTATCTATCTACCTACCTACCTACCTACCTATCTATCTATCTATCTATCTATCTATCTATCTATCTATCTATCTATCTATCTATCTATCTATCTATCTATCTATCTATCTATCTATCTATCTATCTACCTACCTACCTACCTACCTACCTACCTGTCTGTCTGTCTGTCTGTCTGTCTGTCCGTCCGTCCGTCCATCCATCCATCCATCCATCCATCCATCCATCCATCCATCCATCCATCCATCCATCCATCCATCTATCTATCTATCTATCTATCTATCTATCTATCTATTGATCTATCTATCGATCTATCTATTTATCCTGCAGCACCCTCTCTCCAGGATCATGTGCAGTTGCCTGTCTGTGCATATTAGTAAGATTATGATAAGAAAACATCAGAGAAACAATGTTTTTAAGGGTATAATGTGACTGACTGCATGGAGTAATGATTGGAAGGAAGCTAGTTTCGGCAAAGCAGCGTTATTTTATCAGAGTTTGTTCTACTGTACAACAGCCAAAGGAACATTGGTATATTTATAATAAATGACCATTGCCTGAATCTGGACAAATGAAAGGGTGCATGTGTCTGGTCCTTCTCAGACTGGTTGTCTTATATAACGTTGTAAGGGCAAAGGAATATCCGATGGATCATCTCAGGGGGAAATGAGGAACGTCACAGTGATACATTACACAGAGGAAAGGTGCGCCCTCTGAGAATTTCACATGTATTTGCCCCAGAAGCTCTGGTCCCTGAAAGCCCTGGATAATCCTTGAGTTTAATGCACAATTTTGTACAATGTTGTACATCACAGCATTGGAGCCATGAGCCCAAACACTAAAGTAAAAAAAAATTTATATGAGATCAATCTGCAATTTTACTTGATTACATTCCTGTGCATCTCAGAAGTACACAGGTTGGGGGTAGGGCTGATGGAAAGGGACTGGGATGTAACACTGCCACATTTCCACATGTAAATGACATCATTTTGTGTTAGCTCTGTAAACATTTACAAAATCTGCCTTTTTTTCCAATGATCAATAAAATTCATTACAAAATAATGAAACTTTGCATCCCAGTCTTATTCAAAATGGATGAAAGTAAGCATGGCAAATGATCTCCAGTTTGGAAGTATTTCACAAATGTTGATGCTGGCACAAACAGAAAGCTAAATGTAACCTATAGTCTATTGAGGTTGTCTACACTAGGGGGAGCACAAATGCAATGACCAACCACTTTAAACATGTACACAAGCCTCTTAAAAATGAGGCTAGTAAGCATGTTGTCTCTGGAAAAAGTACTAACTTAATAGCCAAGTACCACATTTAAGTCCCCGGTGGTGTCCACAATGTCCAAAGTGAAGTGGCAGTGGTTTAATGAAAAACAACCCACCATGTGTGAGCATGATCTCAAACATCTCTGTACAGACACATGGCATGGATTCAAAAGCATCTGTGCCAAATTAAAACACTCATACAAAGTGCCAGAAAAAAACAACAATATCGAAATTTTACATGTTTCTGTCTGCTATGACTAATTATATGTAAGGATGTAACTTCAGATGATCTCCTTGGTGAACGGTGCAAGAGTCAAGCAGCTTGACTAAACTGGTTAAAAAAATGGTACCTGGTAACCAAGCGTAAAGCGTATTATGTTTGTATAGGCATTAATGCTAACTGACTTCTATATAACTGTTCACTTGTAAATTCTTGGCAACAGAATTAGCTTGATGCTGTTTTATGTCTATGAGGTAATGTTGTGCTGGGATTAACTCTTTTTATTTAACAGCATAATAATGGAATACACATTTTGTAACTTTTGTTCTACATGTATAACTGATGTTTAAGGAAATTTACATACCAGGACAGATTAAACTCAGCTGGATATGGAAGGCTAAGAAGTTCGAATCATTCTTTAATTTTGATGACAGTAATGTCATTGATGGATTCATAACAGCATTGGAGCAATGAGTCAGTCCATATTCCGTAATACTCTTAGTGTTTCTTAAGTTCTATGTAAAAGTAGCTGTCGCTGTACTGTCAAAATCGGAGTTGAAGCTTAGGTAAACAGGTAAATAGTCCCAGCAACTTAAGTGGTCTGAATTTTTCTGGAAAATATTTATTTTCGGACTTAATTAATAAAAGTTTACTTTTCTATCAATATTTTCATGAAAAAACTTGCTTTTGGCACAGACTGTCAGTTCTTGCACGCAAATAAATTAATGACGTTTAAACGGAATCGTTTCATGTCCCAATTGTCGTGTAAAAATGCGACAGCCTTACCATTTAGTGCGGAGTGGGTAGGGGATTTAGAAGACCACTCACAATCGGTTTTTTCATGATTAGACTTGTTTTCCAGAACACACTCTTCAAACCATTCTGGTTTTGTGTTTTGTAAGTCTTTGTTAAAATGCATGCACACTTACCCTAATATCACATTATGTCAATGGCTATGTGGAGTCGCCTTGATCTTGCGACGAGTTATACAACCCACGTATCAGCATATACCTGATATTCCATGTAAACAAATGAAAGTAGACTGGTTGTATGTGTTTATTTTTGATCTGTTTCTGGCAGACGCATGGAAAGAAAATAATCAGCAGAGGTATTTGACATAATGTTGCTTTATCCATTTTTTTCTAAAAGAGTGGGGAATTGTTTATTTCAGTGTATTTGTTTTGTTTTATTTTCTTTGCAAAAATAATGTAAAGAACAAAAAATCAAATAAGACTTCGATTTTTGAGTTCTTTTTAATATTTATATTCTTATTACAGGTGAATTTTGTTCTAAGCCATTTTAATTAAAGTATATAATCAATTTAAATTTGTTTTGTACTTTGAAGCTGACGGTTTGAATTGACATACTTCATCGGCTGCCATTTATTTATGTAGTTTAATTCAAGTATATCCTGCGTAAAGATGCTACAGAGTTCTGAACTCTGCACCAAAATATGACGAATCTTGCTTTAATATTTCACTTTTTTGTAACAAGCAAACTACTGTCAAGGAAAAAAAACAAAAAAAAAAAAAAAAACAAAACAGCTATGAGTCCTAAGTTTCATTTGGCAGAACGGCACTAGCTCCTGTGATGAACTACACTAGCTCCTGTGATGAACTGCTTGCAAGGGCAGGATTACCAACACTCCATTTAAAACGACTTCGAACCATAGCTTTGAAGTTTATAAAATCGTATATGGCATGGTACCAAGAGATCTCTCAGACCTTGTTAAATAACAAAAAATAAAAAAAATTCATTAAAAACAAAATCTCGGTATAATTTTAGGTACGAGAATATCTTGTATCTACTTAGGGTGGGAACAGAAAAATATGACAAGATTTATCCACGTGTCTGTTTGTCATAGTTACTTATCTTTAGAACTAATATTTTATATTGAAATATCCGACGTAAAATATAATTTCGTATGTATTATGTCTAATTAACATATACTTACTCGTATGTATTATGTCTTAACACGTACTTACTCGTATGTATTATATCTAAACACGTAATTACTCGTATGTATTGTCTTAACACGTACTTACTCGTATGTATTATGTCTTAACACGTACTTACTCGTATGTATTATGTCTAAACACGTACTTACTCGTATGTATTGTCTTAACACGTACTTACTCGTATGTATTATGTCTAAACACGTACTTATTCGTATGTATTATGTCTAAACACGTACTTACTCGTATGTATTATGTCTAAACACGTACTTACTCGTATGTATTATGTCTAAACACGTACTTACTCGTATGTATTATGTCTAAACACGTACTTACTCGTATGTATTATGCTTTAACACGTACTTACTCGTATGTATTGTCTTAACACGTACTTACTTGTATGTATTTTGTCTAAACATGTACTTACTCGTATGTATTATGCTTTAACACGTACTTACTCGTATGTATTATGCCTTAACACGTACTTACTCGTATGTATTATGTCTAAACACGTACTTACTCGTATGTATTATGTCTAAACACGTACTTACTCGTATGTATTATGTCTAAACACGTACTTACTCGTATGTATTATGTCTAAACACGTACTTACTCGTATGTATTGTCTTAACACGTACTTACTCGTATGTATTATGTCTAAACACGTACTTACTCGTATGTATTATGCTTTAACACGTACTTACTCGTATGTATTATGCCTTAACACGTACTTACTCGTATGTATTATGTCTTAACACGTACTTACTCATATAGGAAAGAAATTGAAGTTCAATGTAACAGGTTTTCATTAACTAAAAAAACCCACATACTAGTATTCCTTCTTTTTCTCTCCCTTCTTTCTTTCATGTCTTTTTTGCTTTCTTCCGTTCCGTCCTTCGATTTATTCTTTCTTTGTTATATCTATTGTACGTTATATCTATCTTTATTTCTGTCATCATCATCGTCATAACACCAGTATATAGGAGAAAGATCCGGATGGATAAAAACTGTAGACTTAGCGAGAGCAGAACACATGCTGGTGACATCTAGCCCGATCACTTATCTATATAGGATACTTTCAGAAAAAAAGGCCATCAATAACGGATCTGATATACTTTAACTATATTCTCTGAATTTGCATATTACTTCTTGCAAAACATTTCTCAAAGCCCATGTCTTCATATTTTGAAAATCAATTCGCACCTTTTCATACTAGATTACACTGCAATTCACTACTTTTGTGGATTTTATAGAGTCTGAGCAAATACACCAGACACTTAAAAGGGTCCGCTCAAAATAAATTTGTGCACATTTTTAACTATTAATTTTAGCAGCTAAATATAGGGGCGAATTATCAAAGGGCACTGTTTTATACATTTTCATGCATTGTACTTTGAATTTTTTTTGTCTGATTCAAAATGTCTACAAATCACGAAAATAAGAGTATGTTCAATTTAAAAAAGGCAAAATATTGCGTTTAAAGAAGGTCAATCTGTTACTTTCCCCGTCTATAAAGAGATCGTGACTAGAGAAATATGGTCACATGAGATTATTATGTGAAGTCTGAGACGCAAATAGCAGGTATACCTCGAGATGCTTTCAGGTTAATTTCTGTGGTTATAAAAGACTATTTACTGCTGTCACCGATGGGATGAAATTGTTCTAATACACAGTAATGTATCCTTCAAGGAGTAAATTGATCCATTATTTTTAGATCAATAGATAAAGCAAGTCATTTGTTGTGTAATTGGATCGTATGGATCATTCAATTTGTTATCAAGTGAAATTTTACTCTCACTCTCTGACTAAAGACAGATACATAGAGCGATCATGATTGCTTTGGCAAAAGGACGCCAGACGCTCATGATTGCTTGCAGCACAGTTTCCTAAACACTGTTGCATGTCTAGTCATGGAGCTTTATGTGTGCATTCACATTTATCAAATATGTTTACACCCATAAAAAGTAAATTGTGGTTGCAATGACCTACTTTCCTTGCTAAACTGACTATGCCAGTTTTTGGATTATGTTCTATACAGGCGAGACATTATACAAATTTAACCCCATAACATACTCGGCCCATTACGGAGTCGGCCCATGACTAAGTCGGCCCATAATTACTAAGTCGGCCCATAATTACTAAAGCGAATGTCTCATTGCACAAAATTTATATAAATAAAATATTTAATTACGGTTAGTACTGAGAGAAGGAATTTCGAAGCCATTAAAGATCAAAGGTAAGGCCGACAAACAGTTGAAGGCAGCACGTGTCTACTCTACTACTTGTGATTGTAAACATGTGTTGACACGTGTGAATCTGATTACGGTCACACTTCCCATATGTATACCATACATTTTTTATCAACAGTTAAATAGATATATTTTTTTTTAAAAATATAAGCACAGAGACAAAGCAAATATATCTAATTCTTATTTGTTTATTATTTTTAGTATAACATTTTTTATCTTTGCTCTGTGTTATTCCTTCTCTCAATTCTAACCGTAATTAAATATTGTATTTATTGTTGACATCCAACATAGACTGCTGGGCGAAGAACATATACTCAGAGAGCATCGTAGCCGGCATAGGGACAATCAGGGCCGACTTCACCAGTTCTGGGCGGAATATTTGAAACTACTGAAGAAGTGTGCACATATATATGGTCCAACAAACGACTGATTCCGTGAATAATTTATTGTTATTGCCGATTTGAACTGAAATAAAAAGTAACAATATCAAATGTTTTTAATTTTTTTGACAACTGTTTTTTCGTGAAGTTAATTAAAGTGTAAAAATCATACACAGATGCACTAAACATAAAGAAACGTACAAAGATTAAAAGACAAATGAAATGACTGTTGAAAAAAACCCCATTACATCAACATTACTATTATATAAATCGTGGACCGAGTACGTAATGGGGCCGAATACGTAATGGGGCCGAGTACGTAAATGGGCCGAGTACGTTATTGGCTGATTTGGGTAGGCCGAGTTCGTTATGGGCCGAGAACGTTAGTGGGCCGACTCTGCTATGGGCCGAGTTGTCCCGTAATCGAAAAAACTGATTTCGTGTTTCATGCAATATTTCACTCGCGTCCTAAGTTAAATTTAATTTAAAAAAGCCCAATATTATACCGATTCGTTAGGACACAATTAGGAATGTTATAATCACATTCTCAAACGACAATTAAATACCATTTAAAATACGCTTTATTTTTCTCCATGAGAAAAGAGAAAAGAAGTGTTTAAAAGTAATTGATGACTGTAGTAGGAAAGTCTTTCTTTTTAGAAGAATTATACTTGTTCGAAGAAAATAAATATGAGCGTTGCCAGAAACCAGTCTTCGGTTACACTAGTTATAAGAAAGAACGTAAAGTAGAGTTCTCGTCCTCTACTAAAATATCTGACAAATTATATAAAGTTTTAACATAAAATTTCAATAAAATATATATTTTCACTAACAATTGCGGCAAAAACAAGTCTGACTGGTGATCTATACACATTTCAAGTTGGAAACTTTCAAGATAGTTTGGTGAATCACAGTCTGTTTCTCCGCAAGAAGGAAAATGGCGGTGTCGCACATGTCCGGCAGAAAAATCTATGGAACTTACATTTTCAAAGGTATTCTTATGTACTTGAGATGTTAGCATGGCTGCATTTTCCCCTTGAGCGTTCTTTCTTATTGGTAACAAATGGACGCAACTCGCAACCTTACAGCTTGTATTTCTATAACGTCAGACACACGTTTCGATGGTTCGAGTCATGTGCCCTGACGCTTTACCTACGTATTGTGTTTGGCCTCAAATTTTCCAAAGTGTATGCATTGGCGGTAGGTTTTAAATCAATGCCTGTTACATACCATTGTGTAATGGTAAGTTATCGTTTTCATCATTCAAGTTTCATTTTATGTGAAGATGTGCAAACTACTTTCCTTTAATTTATAAAAGAATAGGCTTGAAACAGGTGTCGGTTCTTTCAGGTAACCTTCACATTTTATCACATTGAGAAAGTTTGTAAGCACTATCTTTGGCTCAAGTGTTCTTTAATTAAATAGACAATATATGTTTAAATTGTCGTGTCTTGAGAAAATAAATGATCTTTCTCTCAGTTGCATGTAGGTAGGGCTCGATGCAAGGTCACGAAAATTTGTGAGGCACATTGCAAAGCTTGTACCCTGCCCCCCAGTTTTGGACCATTCCAACTTGTAAATGTTACTAATATTATCAGAAGATATCATTACCATTTTGTGGATTCTGCATATGGTTTTGCTAACTGTACAGTGCCTATAAATATTTGATGTCAGAAGTCCAAAATACAGCATAGTTTTTTTTTCATTTAAGATTTTGTCTGCCATTTTACTCTTAGTAAAGGATTAAAGAGCAGAAGTAATAATGACAGAATAACTAATCTGTCATATTCCTTTTCATTAAGAACCAGTATGTTGTGGTTTAATTCCTTCAGTGTCCGAGAGGTAAAATATTGTTAAAATATTTAAAGTGTTTTATTTACCAGCCGTAGATACAGTAAGCACTAGTTGCATATGGAAAAATATTTCAGTTTGAAATGAAGGAATAATCAAAAACTTTTATTTATGTTTTCACAAAACACAAAATTTGAATAAATTTTTTCTCTATTTCTTACTTGGATGGAAAGAATTTAAGCCATAGGTAACTTGTCAACCCAGTGGCCGCCTTGATTTTATCTCTCCACATTCTTGTGAATTTTACTTCTTTGAATCATTTATATTACCTTCCTTGCAAAAATAATTTTGTAAACTCACTTTATCCGTGTCGTAAAGAAAACCACTTGACAACGACTTCTGAAGTGATTATAACGTACATTTTGTCCTTTAAATGTTGACACATACAGCTCATTATTGAGCTTAATTGTTTCACATCAAAAGCAATATTGCATGTGAGCAGTTAATCCTCACTGTAATTGATTAGCAATTTAAACAGTCATTACTGTCATGTAATCATAAAGGAATGCGATGCTAATATCGGTTCAGTGCCTTTCAATACTTTAATTGCGTTGACTTGCTTGATAGAACATCGACTCCATCTTTTGAGTATCTGAGTTGAGTAAACAGTGTAACAAGGCCATTTAAAACACTGCCAACTAATCATATCTGCATTTGTTTTGTGTTTTTGTTTGATGTCGTTTTGATTGGACAATAATTTGGTCACTTAGTTAAGGTATGCAAGCGGTAATTAGAATGCGCGCACATACAATTTATCAATGGCCATTTCTGGTATGTGCGATATATCACATGATGTGACTGAATAACGGAAAGAGGTAGATTCATGCTTGGAGGGCGTGAATGGCCAGATAAAGGTAGATAAAGTGATTTAACTCATTCAGCCCAACACTATTGTCAGTATCACTGCTGTTATGCCCCGGCAGCACTAAGCCGTGTCTAGCTGCTTGTGTCCCAGACAGTTTTTATCTGATTAGAAAATTTTGTAAACATCATGCACATGCATTCATTCTTACCTTGATTTCTCTGCTTATATCCAATAAAAATCCATAAAATTTTCACCAATTGTTCAAAATAAATTTATCTAGACAGTCATATATTTTTTGTGTTATTTGTCCTAGTCTTTCACAAGTTATTTATGCACTATTTACAAAATTATGTGCATCATCATCGCTGTCATTATCCTCTTCCAATGATTCAATCTTGGATTACTTCATTGTCTGAGTCTAAATCTCGTAAACTATGCAACTAACACACATTTTTGACAAGCCTGATTGGCAACTCGCTTAAAATATGGGAGGGGCCCGATCTTGATTTAGAGGGTTCCAGGCATAGAATTGTCAGAGTTGTGAGCTCTGCCTAACTTTCTATGCACAAATGAAACTACCAGATCATGTCTATAAAAGATAACATACAGTAAAAACATACAAGGAGATTGGTAAAGGGTTTACTTTGAAATTGTTACTATATCATCGTATATTAAAATGTTTTAACCTGCACATTCGTGTCAGAAATATCACGAATATTGTGAATAAATTTATCCCGATTTTTCACCATAATTAAATTCAGGAATTGCATCAATGTATAAAAACAAAATGGATTATGTTAAACTTCTCTTCTGTATTTAGCATTATATTCTTATTTTCAGATGACTGAAAAGCTGAGCAGTAGTGATTGTGACCAATGCAGCAGAACTGGGAGAAAAGGTCGTCTAAAGACATGCCAGATTAACTTCACAGAAGCAGTGCTTATTTGCACAAATCCCTTGGTAAATACGTTTTGTGACTATTATTTGTTATCACTTAAGGGGTGAATTATTCCTTTAATAACCTTTTAGCCTTGCACAAAGTTTGATTTTCTTTTCTATCATGCTTATACAAACATTTGGGTAAGTTATATAAATTCACTATGCCAACAATTGTATATACCCATCTTGAATTGGATGCATTATGTTATGCCGTTTTCTCTCTGTTCATTAACATTTTCTTGTCCAGCCCATAACTCTGCAATGGTTGGAACAATTTTCATGAAACTTGTTCAAATATTTTAATGAAACTTTTTAGAAACGTAAACTGTGGTATCATTTATTTTCATGGGTCTCAATATTTGTCGTTTTATAACAAAAGACATTTTTGGGGATACTTAAATTTGTGGTTTTGCCTGTCAAAGTTTGCATATTTGAAGGTATTTAATTTTGAGGATTAACCTCAAAAGTATACCACAAATAATCAATACAAAAGAACAAAACAATGCTGACAACAAACGGCAGTCGCTTCAGTGGTTAAAACAGTACTACCACCTGTATGAGCAAATATCAGACACCTGTCAAGATCAACTTACGCTCAATTTCAAAGGGATCCGACGCAGCCAACAAGACTAAGCTAATCGGTTCTTAAAGTTCATGTGTACAATCTCTTCCTTAAAACACTGTCCCATAAAGTTGCGTCATCAATTACTTTCTGACGTCCATGACATTAACACAGTGGCTGAAGAGTGGTAAATTTCAACTTAGATTGGTTCGGATAATGTCATCATTCCACATGTGAACCAAACATGTGACCAGCTGCCCCGTACTTAATGCAGTTAGCAAGCGGTGTCGACATTTGATGTGTTTTAGCCCATCAAAGTGCGAAGATGCTAACTAAATTGAAAAACAATGGAATCAATATTTTGTTTGAGCCTGCCTCATATACAAACCAAATTCAACCACGAGACTTTACTTAAAACTTCATCAATCAAGCTGATTCATGCTGAGTGTATAATTGCAGCTCGTGCGAAAATGCATGCAAGATCAGACCTAATTATCCATGTTTTTGAGAATGCTGGACTTGCTAAATTCAACATTTTCAGGATTATTTATCTGACCAAAATTTGTGTGTACCAGTAAACGTGATTGACACGATGTTGATTCAGTGGTTTTGTTCAAATATCAGTGAAGTGTGAGCTTCAGTACTCGGCAGTAATTAGTGTATATACCCTGTGTTTCATTAGTAATTGTGCTTCAAGCAATTGTTTTACTATCTTAATGTTGTAAAAGTGACAAATTAATATCAATGAAATAAAAAAGAAGTGCATATATTTACACAGTATTCTTTATTCCCTAAGTTATAACAAGACTTAATGTCAAACTTTTTTAAAATTTAAATAAATTACATCCTTTGTTTCTATTTTTTCCCATATATATTGATTGCCACATTAAAATTAAAGCCTCTAGATCCTCAGCTTCTTTGTGAATAGTGATCTTTTTGGTGTCTTTCAAGACTATTTTTACACAGTTTAGCATGGAGTCTTCAACCATACATCTCCACCATTCTTTGGCTTCATTTTGTGCTTCTGGCACAATTTAAAATACATGCAAAATGTATATGTAAATTCCATAATCATATTTTCACAAATTTATTAAACATTTGATATAGATCAAGTGGAATAAACTTTCAAGGTCATGACTTTACAAAATAATGAGTAAGCATATATGCAGCAAACACTTAAGGTTTACTAATCAAACTTTATTTCTCTTGCACAGAGTGAACTAAATATAAGAGGGACTTGTGAATAAGATGCAACTTTCATTCCTTGTCACAATTTAATGAGAACGACAAGAATCGAAATTACATCTACTGCTACTTCTATAAATATAAAAATATTACACCACCACTACCCACCCCAACCCCCATATCACCTGTAGCCTCTGAACCAAAATTTAGCAATATGGAAAACTTGCCATCTGATTCAGCAATTTCCACCCAAGGGTATGAAGTCTTTGATTCAGTGGTAAACCCCCGTCCTTCGTTTCTTAGTGTCTTTCTTTGTGGAAATCACTCTGATGCTATTGGAATCACTGACAAAGAAATGCTGCCAGGGTGTGCGAGTGCGCGAATCGCGCAAAATTTGTACGAATTCATGCAAATAGATAGCAGTGATGCATGAGAACTCCTGCAAATTAGTTTAAAGTCATACATATAAAAATGTACTTTGCATAGTAAACAATTTTTATTTAACTGTTAACCCTTAAAGTGCTTCTCGCGGCATAAGTCTCGTAGCGCTTGTCTCATGATCTGCTTTTTTCAGTAGGCAACTGTTTACACATCTGATTACTTCGGTTTGAAAAGAACGGTTAAACTAAATTTGATGGCACATTTGGGCCCTGGAACAAGCATTGTTGAGGTTGAACATTGCATTCATGAAGGAAGTTTTACAAATGTGTGTTTCAAGTAAGGGTTCCTAGAAAATCCAAAATGGCTGACTCACAACAAGGTTCATCTTCAAATGATGATTTAGTTTGGCAAATACTGGCTGATGTTAGCGATGATGACGATGATTTTTTAAGTTTTGAAGTATATGAGATTATGGGAGCCCGGAAAGTGTTACTGGAAATACGAGTGAGTAATTTTGAACCCGAAAATTATGTTGAATACGAGTCCGATGTACATGCTGGATGGACAAAAACAGACTGCATGCTTGTCGAGTCCATATTAAGTGGTATTTCAAAATTAAATGTCAATAAGGCAGAAATCTAAGCCTAATTAGAATACAGGTAATTTTAAAGTAGACTGCAATTTTTATTTCTTTTCTCAATCAGTTCTGCCTTGAGGTATCTTGTGCTACAAAACTATATACCACTCTAAGGGTTAAGATAAATTGAATAAATAAGAATCTAAAAAGAAATTAAAAAGGATATTTTTTTGATCAAAATACCTCTGTCTGAACAAGCTGACTATGGCATTGATGGACTTAAAACCCTAATGCGACATTGTGGAACAGATAAGAAATCTGGCATAATAGTCGGCAAAGCACTGATTAAAAAAAGTGAAACTTTGACTGAGCTCTTGTTCGTGAAAAAATTAAAATATTATTTTGGAGCAGAGATATCCAAGAGACAATAACTATGAGCTGTTGAAAATTGTTCATAACAACCATAAAGAACAGTTTTCCAACTTGTTCAAGCAGGCTTAGCTAGTTATGCTTATGCGAAAGGGGTTCTCAACACATAACAATATTCATACACAGATGAGGAACAAATTAAGCTCACAAACAATCAACCGATTAATGCTTATACAACTAGAGGAGACATCTTTTGAGGATTTTGATTTAAATAGAGTAGGAAAAAAGAAAGAGACGGATCTTTATGTGTTAGATAAATATTGAACTATGGCCGTTTCCTCCTCCCCCTCATTTTTTTCTAATCCACCCTTATTTTGGTGACAAGGGGGGAGCTCCCCCTTCAGATAAAATCCTGGCAGCATCTCTGCTGACACCAATCTCTGATCTTCGTAACCAGGCCAACATGCGGCTAGTCGGGCACTGGGTAATTTTGCACTTTTTTGAATGTGGTGTGTTCGTTTTTCACAAGAATTTTTAAACTTTAAATGTGATATGCATAACTACTTAGCTACTAGTGGAAATGACTAACACACACTATCAGTAGACCCCATCATCGCTGGCCAATCACATAAATGTAAGTGAGATGAAACCCTCATCAAAGGTTGCGCTCTGGCAGTTGGGCAAGCCAGGTACAAAAGATGACGGTTAAGTGAGTGAGTAATTATTAAGGATTATCTGAAGAGGTAAGAACATGTGTCATTTGAGTGATAGTGTTTTGAATTAGGAGACAGGATTTTTATTTTACAGATCAGTTTTATTAGGACAGTGAGAAACATTAAAGTGTAGCGGTGCATAGCGTCGTGTCTGGGGTTAAAATGAATGAGTTGCTGGACTGCTGTGGTAAAAAGACCTGGGGAGAACACTGGCTTTTTCATGTTTTTCTCTATCCTTAATTATGTCACAACATATCGATACAAGGCAGTGAGTGGAAATTACAGCTACAGATACAGTATAGATACGTGTGCATTGAAACAATATAAAATGTATTATAATTCTTTATTTTTTTTGAAGGGTTAAAATAAAACACCTGCAAAAACTAATGTTTTATTACCAGATTATAATTTATCAAATAGGTTTATTGATTTCTAGGAATGAAACACAGTAAGAAAATGATGGTGGGGTGGGACTTCTTAACATATGTGGCCCATTTTTCATTGGGTTCTTAAATTTATGGTTCAGGCAGCAACAAAATCCATGAAAATTGGTACCCCACAAAAATTTGGGATTCTACAGTATTGTGATTAGACTGTGTCATGTATCATTGACACACATCCAGTCTAAAGGTTAAGGTTACAGCAAGGAAAACTGTAATTCTGTGACTTGTACAGGGCTCGAAATTAGCGGTAGTCAGCTAGCCCGAGGCTAGTAGATTTCCTGTCGGACTAGTAACTTTCATAATGTTAATAGTCCGATGGGCTAGTAAGTTTCGGTTATCAACAGTTGGCGTTTGTTTACGTCTTTCCCTAATAAATACTTGGATTCAGCAGATGTTCTGTAGAATCTAGGCAGTGACCAATGTAATCACAGTCATAAAATATTAGCATCAGAAGATGAAGTCCATTTCTGCCTCGGAAAGGTGCGTTTCTATAACAAGAAGCCATCCGATTTTGCGCATTTCGCTTAACAGCGCCAATTATGGTCCCGTCATTAACAGCGGAAGTTTGGTAATTGATCCTAATTAATCTGATAACTTATGAAATGAAAAAGGACGTGGAAATAGTCAAATGTTAGTTGTTAAGAGATTTTTATTTCCAACAAATTTATGGCATTCTACAACTTTTTATGCGGAAAGTTAATCAGATTTAAGATCTCTCCCCTCAACCATAAATAAAAACAATTTTGTTTCTTCTGTTTCTTTTGGATTGCAACGCGTGCTGTTATAGAGGGGCTGAACTTCACTTTATTAGACATGGATAGTGAAGAGATCGTACTTATGTTTTACTTATTTCTTTTTCTCTTCATTTTTCTATTGCATATTATATATAAGATATAAAATTGAGATTAACCTGTTTTAAAGCATCTCTCTCTCTCTCTCACACACACACACACACACACACACACGCACACACACACACACACACACGCATACAACATGGAATCCAAATCATCATAATGTTCGGTAAGAGTTTACGTTTTCCCTGATTGCCAAGCTTTCTGCAGTTAGCGACCTCATCGTTCACACCAAGCCATAAAGATTTGTCTTCCATGAAAGATTTTTTAATGATTCTGATAATGTTTAGAAGAAATTTTCACCAAAGAAATTAGTTTGCATGTTTGTTTAATTTTTTTTTTTTTTGTTGGCTCGCTAGCCAAACGCTCCAACAGTCACAAACCGGAAACTGCATATTTTACATTTGCATTGAAATAATTATAAGAATTAGATCAATGTTACGATTACGTTATTGACACATCATTTCCATATAACTACTTTTTTCTATGATGATAAAAATAGTTTTTATATTTTTCCCTTACAAGATGAACAAATAATTGAATACACGTGGAGATATCCAAGCAGAATGCCATACATTTGTTGGGAATTAAAATCTCTGAGCATCTAAGATTTGAAAATTTTCCACCTTATTATTAATTTCAACAATACATTGAGGTTCGATTAATTACGAACAATTACCAAACTTCTGCTGTTAATGATGAGACCATAATTGGAGCTGTCAAGTACAATGCGCCGAGTCAGATGGCTTCGTTTGATAGGAACGCACCTTTTCCAAGCTGAAACTAACATTATCTTCTGACGCTAATATTTTATAACAGTGTTTACAATAGCCACTGCTTTGACCCTGCAGAACATCCGCTGAAGTCAAGTCTTTATTAGGAAGAGGCCATTTAATTTTAAGGGGGGGGGGGGCAGAGGCACATGCTTTGAAATATGTTTCTTGCTCTGATTTTGTTATATAAAGGACACTGTGCCATTCCTTTTCTTCCTTTAAATAATCCGCGTCAGCTATACTGTAACATCTCGTATTTCAAAACGAGGCACAATTCCCTCCTTGCAAGACAGGCAAAATGTGGCGTTTTTTAGAAGGTGTGCAGCCACCGGAAAAAAGTAAAAGTTGAATGAAAATGACATAAAAGAGAGGAATAATTCTTATGATAGGGAAAAGCATAATCGAACGTTTCAGAAGACATGGACAAAAGACAGAGAATGGCTGAATAATGATGAGGAGCAGAACGTTATGCGGTGTAATTGGTGTACGGAATTCGCAAATGCAAACACAGAGAAAACATCCAATAAAGTTGTTAATCTCAATACGAGTGTGTGACATTGTTTTGTGGACAGGACTAGTAAAGATTTGGCAGGACTATTAAATTTTTCAGTATACTAGTCCTTCTGGCTACAAAGAAATTTGTGTTAAATTCGAGCCCTGTTGTATCTTTGTCAGGATTATAACTTTTGAACCACTGAAGATATTTTAATAAGACCATGATTAAGTTAATATGACAAGACGGTGTTGTGTGCCATCACCATGTTGTCTGCCTCAAGATCAGGGTCACAGCAATGGAAAATACAATTCTGTGACTTGTATCTTTGAATGGTGTAAAAATTTCGAACCAATTGATGTAGTCTCTGGGCCCCAATACCATACCCGTTTACACTCGGAAACCAGATTTTCATCCCATCTTTTGGCATAAGAATTCGTCCTTACCTGGAGGCAGTGGAAGTCTGTGTTGTAAATACTGCAAAGTTCTCTGTTCCAAAATCACTGTGTTGGTTGTCATGATCCCCAGGATTATTATTTTAACAAATCCCCTCATTTTAAAAGTAAATTCAATTAAATCTGATCCTTCTGTCTTGGCCATACAGGTTCAATAGATGGAGACAGGGTTGGAGCTGCCATTGCAACACTACATGACACCATCTTGCCAGTTACCTGATAAAGCCTGTTTTTACTGCATAAATTGCAGCCATACAAAAATATTTGAACTGCATTAAAATCTCTCATAAAACAAATCTTGTCATTTTTCGGATACCTTTTCAACTCAGAAGAATGTTATGCAAATCCTTAAACAACAAATTAATGCCCCAAATGCTATAGAAACCGGATTTGCTCATAGTCTGGATAACATATTGTGTACTGTTGGCTGATTAATCATATTGGTATATACAGTCCTACCCGTTTATGTTGACATCCTCGGGCCCGAGGAAATATTGTCGACATAAGCGGATGTCGAGATAAGTTTTTTTTGGGGGGGGGGATTGACCTGTCGTCAGTGAGCAGAATTTACACTTTGAGAAAACAAACAATGGAAATTTTGAGTACATGAAGACAAAACCAGCGTGAAATACATGTCTATATTGACAAATTACATTTTGGTTACCTTTGTGTAATAAAATCCACAATGCATTAAGTGCATGTATTTGAAAAATTCATGAATTCGTGTACGGGTCATATGTTAGAAAATGTATGCATCGGTCACATCCTGATAGGAAACACATGTATAAAAAAAGGTTGTCCTCATTTGATCTAACACGTCTTCACAATTCACTACGATAATAATTGTCGCCAGTAGCACATGGTTGCATAGTTGTTATTTACATGCTACAAAGTACATGTACATGTACTTAAATTGGCCTAGATTTTGGTCAGCCTGAAACAATGTTCCCATCTTACTGAGGCTACCAAGGGGATGGGGCTATTCACATGGAAATGATAACATGTATTTATTTACGGAAGTCATCGTGAAAAGTACATAAAATTGAACAAGAGATATGCGGCTGATATGATGAATTTACCTTCAACGTAGCCTTTCTTTATAGACTCACCAACTTTCATCCATCTGGTCCGCCACCAGTAAAAAATATTTAAAAAATAAGGTGGAGAACAACTTGTTGATTTATCATCCATCCTGACAGGGTGTTATGTTTAAGTGAAAAGTTTTCACTCACATATTTGCAAGATACCCCACCTTCAACTTCCTTAACAGCCAGATATTTAGTTTCCAGAGACTGTAATTTGTAAATTTAATCTGCATTTTAGGCTAAAGTTTGTAGCCATCGTAAACATAAATAAAGTTAAAAAGGAAACTTTCACAGCACGATAAACTTGTTTTAATCACCGATCACTTTGGAAAATGCAACAATCTATCAGATTTCATTGCTTTTTTTCAAGTTTGGTGATGATTTTTTTTAACGAAAGGTGGATTGTTTTTATTGAACATTGTAACTGGCTTGCTTTGATGAAGGGTACATGTGTTATTTAAGTCGCCACGAGGGGCCAATTTTATAGGACCAAACAAAAGCCTGTTTTTTAATCCACCGAGACATTAAAGCCTGGCGGCAAGATCAACTAATTGTTGAACAAAGTACAGGTCGGAACTGGCCGCTTGTCGACATAAATGATCCGGCGGCAAAATTAAAGCTTGGCGGCAAGATCAACTATTTGTTGAACAAAGTATGGGTCGGAAGTGGCAGCTTGTTGACATAAATGAGTGGAAAACAAAGGATTTGTTCAAGCTGGGACCAAGGGCTTCTGTTGACATGTACGTTTATTTTTTATCTCGACGTCGACATAAGCATGACAAATTTGGTAGTAATAGTAGACCAAGGGACCGGGACTTTGCTTTTTTGTCGACATAAGTGATGTCAATATAAGTGGGTAGGACTGTATAGGATAATGAAAGGGCAAATTAAGCAGCCAAAGCTACCTGTAGTTGACCATTTCTGAATGGAAGATTCCATATACTTACTTCAAGTTATTATATAAATTGGCACCTTCTGGATACTTGGCAAAATATGTGGAATGAAAGCTCCATAAGTAAGATTTGGTACATCAAACCCATCATTGGAGAGTGGCATTCCTCATATGGAAGAAAACTAGGGACAAGGAGGTATTTTGCCGTTTTAGTATAGGACAGATCTGTCAGTGATACCCTTTGTATGTCAGTGATACTTTCTGTCTGTTACCCTCCATTTGTCGGTGATAACTTCCATCTGCAACTCCATCGGTCTGTTTTCCACATCTACTCCTAAATGATAGTGTGGAAATTCACGAAACATATTAGTTACATTGCCTCTGGTAACCATCTGCAAGAGGGGTGTCATCCATGGGTTTGATGGGAGGGGTCGAAGGTTGAATCTCAGAGGTCATGCTACCAGGCGAAGTGGAAAATGACTTTGCCCTGTGATTTTTTTTTACACATGAACTGAATGACAGTAGTTTACGGCTTTTGAAATGCTCCCTCGAACCAGCAAAGTAACTCTGTGTGGTGAGCTTCGGGTGAAATTTATTTCATGCAGGTGTTGATATCAATTGCGCTGAGAAAAGAAATGTTTGCACATTCACAGGCATGTGTTTTAATGGCTGATTTACCATTAGCCTTTCTTAGCCTTTTCCCCCGCAAGTTATTTGCTTTAGCCTTTTCCCCTGCAAGTTATTTGCTGCCACTGCCCGATTTCTGCAAGTTATCATTTGATGATGAAAGCATACCAATATGTGTTTCAGAACTGGAAACGTTAGTGTGTAAACAACAATTTGTTTAATAATAGAATTGGTGAAAGCACTTTCTAAATATATTTCTTGAAGGTTTTAACTACTGTGCTTGCTTCATTTTCTTTGTAAAATCAGTAAAAAAAACGAAAGTGAACCTGTCAAGGGATAATAATAGCAGACATCGCTGTATCTAGAAGTACCTCTTCAGTAGACTGTTTTCATAATTCATTGGGCACATAAATTAAGGAAAATACACAATTTGTAGAAGGCAAAGTCTAAATATTATGTGATAGAAGATTTAGCATAAATAAAAACTTATAGATCAGAAATGTAAGGAACAATGCTATGTTATGAATTCAAAAAATGCTGTAAGGTTAAGGTTGATTTCTAACATCGCTTATTCTTGTGAAAATAAGAAAAAAAAACAGTGAAGCAAATTATATCTAACCAATGAATGACGCTATTCTGAGCATGTAGACGTATATTAAAAGCATACATTTTTTACTGTACAGTAAGTACAATCGTATCTACCACAGATACCCATTTCACAACTAAGTTTCCATAATAGCAGGCATTTCAGTTGAATTGTAAAAGATGATGATAATGGATGTCCTGGAGAAATTAACTGCAAGTGCAATATGGGGGAAAAAAGTTTTTCCCCCATCAGCACATACAGACTGGTCCCACCCTTATTTTATGCTGTGTACATATATATCTTCAGGCAGTTAATCTTCAGTTATTACTGCTTTCACTTGTACTTGTCCAAAATTTGTTCATGTGACTTTAAGCTTAGTTTTTGTTCCCAAAGATTCAGGGCCATTTGGGAGATTATGGGCATAATTTCAGTAAATGTTTTATTTGTATTCATGTCAACGTCTTAAAAAAGTATGATTGGGTCAAAATGTAGCAAAATTAGTAGCTAAACTGATAAACAATATTCGCTTGACATTCAGGTACAGTTTGCAGTATTTGTCATGTGGATTGAAAAAATATACTGTTAAATAAATTGCATCTGCATTAATTGAAAATAATACATACAAGTTTATCTCCAACCAAAAAATATATAAGTGAAATCATTTTTCATCACTTTCACCCATCCATTTAGTAATATTAAACTCGTCAGATGACCAAACCATCAATCTTAAGTATAATTTTTAAGCTGTTGGTTATAGAATGCAGCATCACATCTTTGTAGGGTCTGCATACAAACAGGAGGTCTATGGTAAAAGTAAAAATGTGTCTAGTTCCTGAGAAAATGTGTTGCATGGACATGTATATTTGGGTCGCAAGTACTAAACAGGCTGGACTAGTAGAAGTTGTATATTGATAGCGATGTGGATATTTCATTGTGTGGGAACATGTTAAACAATCAATTTAAAAGTGACTGGGGGATGAAAAAATAAATTACTGCGTTTCTTGCATCTTTTTATTTTAATAGTGGAATGAAACCCCGTAGAAACTTCCGTGTGATTTCTTTTTCCTTTTGTTTGTTTAACTCTTGAGCTTCTAGTGCTACTGTAGTGGCTCACTGCTATGCCTAGCTGCTGGGGTCACTACTGCAGCTGATTTGTGGGCTGACTACCAGAGCCTGATGCTGCTGCAGCCAAATCATAACTTTTTAGCTGATGATGTGGGGATATGGGCTAATTGTGTTAGTTATTTTCTGTATAATAAACTGATTTATAGACTAAAACCATGGATATATAAAAGCTATAACTACCTTATATCTGTTTGATTCTTTTATCCTGCTGACATCCACAAGATTGATATAAAATCCAGGAATATAACACAAAACACTGTTTGTAAACACTAAAATTTATCTGTGAGTCTTTTATACAAAGTTATTTGTCAAATATATACATGTAATTACTCAAAATGTTGTCTAGTCACTGTGTTCTACTATTTCTTAAGTAGTTCCTCATGGTATCGTGAGAAACAGTTATGTTTTATGCACAGACGGATATCACACTGTTTGCACATGATGGACACCTCATGCCGCCTTTTTTCTTTGGTACACATTTTGCATCGCCCTGGTTTCTCTGCTTGTATTGGCCAATGTGCATTTCCACAGTTATCAATTGTAGATACGACCTTTCTCTTTCTCGATCCTCGAAATGTCCCTATCATCTGCTGCGCCAGTGCAATTCTAAAATCAAGTTCTCTCCGTCGGATTTCTTTATTCTTTTTGATGACAAGTTTGTGGTTGGGCGACTCCTGCATAGTTATTAATGCATTTACTAAAGCAACATCAAAGCAGAACCAAAACAGATATTTCCACCATTTGGTAGCTTTGCGGCAGGTAGAGTACTGCATCCTTTTCTGGTCTGCCAGGTCAACCCCAAATATGTATTTGTTATAGAGTTCCGAGACAATCGGAGCTGGCACTTCCTGGTAGGTTCCATTTTTTTGTCTCCTACGCACCATCTTGCTCTCGCTTGGATTGCAATTTGTTGAGAGATAATGGACAATTTTTTTGTCCTTCCAAGCTATAGCACATAGGCTTCCTTTTGTCATCAGGACACTGTCGCCTGTTCTTTAATTTGGCAGATTTTATTTTCTCTGGCATTCCCTTTCTATTCACTCGCACTGTACCGAGGCAATATATTTTTTCTTTCCTGAGTGATTCAAAGAGTGCTGGACTGGAGAAAAAATTGTCCATGTAAACAACATGCGATTTCCCACGTATTTTCGCTGTCAGATCAGTTACCACACATGCACCAAGGCCCTCTTTTGTGCGTCCAGCCTGGCCCTCTTCTCTTTCTGTATACACCTGAAACTCGTGCACATAACCATTGTGTGGGTCTGCCCGTTCCCAAACTTTTATTCCAAAATTGCTTGGCTTCGCAGGCAAATATTGCTTGAAGGATAATCTACCTTTATATGCTATCATCCCTTCATCTACACTCTGCTCTTTATGACCAGTGTAATTTTCAAGACACGTTTTGGAAATTTCGTCAAGAACTGGTCTTACGTGACACAACTTGTCATGTCCGGGCTGGCGTCTTGGAGGATTCTGCCTGGTGTCATTTACTTGAAAATACTTCGACAACTTTTCAAAATGTACTCTGGTCATAATTGTGGGAATACTTATTATCTGGAAGGGCCATGTTGATCGCCAAGCTAGGTTATATTCCGGAAGTGCCAGGATTGACATAATCAAATGTATTCCTAGAAAGGCCAGCATTTCGTCCATTGTCGTTGGTTCCCAGAGTGAATCGGGCTTTTCTTCAATACATCTTGCCCCATATCCACTCGTTTGTGCAACAATGCTTTCGATCAATGCCAGGGAAAAAAATTTAAAGAAAAAATCAATTTCTTTTTTCCCCTCATCGAAAAGGAAAGTTGGACCGACGCTTTCCGTAAATTCGGTGACTTTCGGAGCACGTGGCTCTCTTGTCCACACTTCGCCGTCTTCATCATCGGATTCTGTTTCAATTTCTGACAGACTTGACAAAGAAGATAGATCAATGTCACTACCAATACTTCTTAATTCAATGTGGTCAAATTCGTCTTCAGAAAAACCTGAAAATTCGGATTCTGAATCACTATCGTAAGCAAACGCCATTGTTTCCACTGTCAACTACAAATGCATGTATTAACAAACACGTGGTACAAATTTGAACAAAACCCCCGGATTTAGTAAGAAGAATCATTTAACTCTATTTTCATTGGTTGAATGTCCCTTTATACCAATTATTGACCAATAAGACCAATTGTAACATGAACATACAGAGCGGATCTATCCGTCACTAGGGTATAGGAAGCATAAAAGGCAAGCAGATATATCAGTCACCGGGAGTAATGTGCTCTGTTTACAAGCGGATTTATCAGTCACTGGTGAGGATAGGCACATTTATGCAGCAGATATACACGTCAGTCGAAGTGAAAGAGTTAAAAGCAGAATCTCTCTCTCATTAAAATCTCTATAATTGAACTTTGTATAATTTGTGAAGAACCTAAATAGTCTTATGATTCTTTGCTTGGAAATTTATCTTTCATCTCTTGCAATACACGTATGTGAATGCGTTTTAGTGGGCGAGTCTTTAAATATTAAACGGCATTGTGTACAACTTAAAAAGATCATTCTGCACTATGTACTGTAGCTGAGCCGACAGGTAAGTTCCACGCGATGTAGTGGATGTCCACTATTACGTAATTATGTTGCTGCGACTCTCTAAATGTGCCAATAAAACTTAATTCATCCACTACGAGCCACGACGTGGACAATCCACGATGACCACTGTATCCGGTCCATGACGGACACAGCGTGAAAGGGATTAAGGTCCAAATATTGGGAGCGTGGATTTTCTGATAAACTCAGTGCGTGTACTGTGTGTGTGTTATATACACACACACACACACTTTGTTCTCAAAATCTCGAGTCAACACTGAAATCTCATGAGTCTATTTTCTTTACCAGTCATGAGCACATGGCTGAGATTGTTCGTTATTCGTGGAGTAAACTGATTTTTAAGATTTCTTGTCTCGTGTTGAACAAGGAGGAACGCTTGTAAAATATTTTGTAAGAGACAGAGAAGCTGACTCACACTTATTTATATATTGCGTTTCTTACCTTGCTCCCACATCTCCCAGTTCATCTCTCAATTCTCCCTATTTTGCCCAAAAGGCGAAGTCACTTCTCCCTAAAATTCAAGTCTAGTTTGACCCCTGGAATCTACATATATTTTAATTCTGATTAACTTCATTTTTGTAGTCCTAGTAGATAGACGAATTATACATTTTGTATTTTTACCACAGGGTCTCTATATTGGGGTTGGTGGGGAATTTGGAAGATGAAACAAAAAGAGTATGGATTTGCAATGGAGAGCAATTGCGGTTGCTGTACTTAACATTTTGAATTATAGTAAGGGGCATTGGCCTGGTGTTTATAGAAGCCTTTTCAAGTGGATTTAATATCCTAACAAGATCTACTGTTTGTTATGTCGATTAGTGTTGAACTTCTCATGTTTACAAGATGATATGAAAAAACGTTTGCTCTTGGGTTAAGCTCCTACAGCGCATAACAATTCTGTGCTGATGTATGTGTATATGTGTGTTAGAAATTTTCAAAGAAAGAGAATGGTGGGTCCAGTTAGCTAAAGATGGTGACATTCAGAATTTCTGTACTTAATTAAAGTGAGATGATTATTAATATTCAGAATATTAAAGTGTTCTCTTTATTTCTTACCAGTGTTCCTTTGGCCTAGATAGTGGCGAGACACTGAGTCGAAGCTTGTCGGGGATCAGCCTAAAAGGAAAGTCCAAGGATGGCCTGTGTACTACAAACCAGAGTACTTGCACCTCCCATACCAAGTCTCGCTTGCCCAGCACAGCATCTATTTCAGCACCAGGACCATTCATCAAAACTTCAAAACAGCCTGGTTCATCAGCCTCCAGCACCACACGGGGATCCCTTCACACGAGTCTTCCTGGAGTGAAGAATCTTGGGAAAGATCAGATTATCCAGAACTTCCTGCAGCAGCTTCCTCTGTCGGGAAAACTCTCACATAATGTTGGTCATATTGGGAAATTGGAAGGAAAAGATGCAGATAAATCATCAGTAGCTCTACAGTCTTTCAGCAGTCAAGAAAATCCTAACTCCTTGTCCACTACAAAGTCTTTCACTAAATTAAAACTTAGTCATGGCTTTGAAGGTTTTCAGTTTAATAAGAAAGAGGATACATTATTAGATGATGACAAAAGAAAATCTACAGAAATGTGCTTTATCTCAAGTACCTCAGAGAAAAAAACTATTTTGAACAATTCATCTTCTGTAAGCGAGAATGACGGACTAAAGACCTCATGGTCTCAGAATGGTGGCATTTCAGATTTTGATGCCATTGAAAATAAAAATAATTGCAAAAGCATCACAAACAGTAAAGATGTATCTTTCAATTCCACATCTGTTTCTAAAAGGAAGACTACATTTGGTCAAGACGACAAAGTGTCAGAAGATTCAAATGAGTGGAAGTGGGAAAGATTTTTGCAGTGGCAAAACAAGGATGCTTTATGTTGGTTAGATGTTGTGCTGTGTTTGTTAGTTCACAACCAGACTCTTGTTAATCTACTAAAGGACAATAGATGCCCCAAAGAATCTGTTATATTTACACTACTGAAGGCATATCAGCAAGCTCAGGACCTTATTAATGGCAAGAAAAAGTGTCTAAAACGAAAATCTCCAGACTCAACCTTTGTGCAGTCTGTCCTGTCCAATACACATCGCAAGGATAAAATGGCAGCATTTTCACGAGGTCAGGGTCAAGCAGTTACTTCTCGTTTGTCATTCACTTCTGTGCAAACTGGTGCCGGCAATTCACCTTCTTCGCTAGGCTTGCTTGGTGAAAGCTCGTTTGAGTGTCCCGATTTAGCTGCAGCTTGTAAAACCCTGGAAGATGTGCGTGAAGTAGCATGGCAGAGATTGCAGTCCAAGTTAAAATGTGAAAAGGGAAGAAATGATAGCCCAGTCCTGGCATTTTCTGCACTTGTCCAAGAGGCACTAGAGGTGAAAACACAATTCCAGATGAAGTATCGGTTTTCCTACACTTGCCTTGGATGTGGGGAGGTTGATGATAGCTTCCATGAGAACATTTTGCCATCATTTCCTAATACGGCAGTAGACTTTAACATTGAGAAACCAACTCATATCAGAAAATGCATGAAATGTCTACAAGAAAGCTCTAGGGCAATGACCTATGAAAGGTAAAAGTATTGTCCAGAACAATAAATGACCATTTTTTTTTCCCCTTGTCTAAGACGTATTAATAGAAATAGATTTAAATCAAGTTGTCAAAAATTTTTCAAGTTGCCATTTGTCGTGTAAAATAAGAAACTGTGATTTTCTACATTTTATTTAATAGAAAAACGTTACCCATCCTTGCCCTAGTGAAGTTCATCAGGATGAGTGGATGTTAAACGGAAAAGAAAAAATTTGTTAGTGATTGCCTTTTTGCATCAAATTATTGGAGTGTTCTGTTAAGAGATTATTCTGTGATTTGTAATTTATCATTTTGGGGGAAAAAAAATCAATGTGGGGAGGAAAAATGTATAGAGCAAATTGCTGAAACAGAGAATTCTGCATTGTTTTAAAATAATTGATGCTGTGACCTTTTTACTTTAGGATTGGAACCTAGTTTTGATTGCCGAGGACAAGGGTGTTCTAAATTTTTTAAAGTAGGAGATTGTTTGAGCTGGATGCAACAATTTTCAGAATCACTTGGTATCCCATTGGGCTGCTACTGGGAAAAGAACCTAGTAGTCCAGCTTAAATTTGGTAGTGCAAAGAAGCGACACAAGTATGAAACTTTCAGCTTAAGACCATCCATTACCTTCATACATGTCGCCAGCAAATATTGTCTTCTGTAAAATAATTTTGTATTGAATTTCATGATATAATTCAGTAGCATAGGGTTCAATATAGGCATGGTACCAAAATAATTGGCTCAAATTTTGTACGTCTCGGTGCCAGTCATGTTCTGGGTTTTGAATTAAGCCCTTTACCACTGATGTGTATGATGTAGATGAGTGTTTTACATAGAGAGATTGATGGTTTAGTTAGACTGGTGACAGCCTGGTGCCTACAGATTTATATTTAACATAGCTATATATGTGATTTGGTAACTTGGAAACTCGTCCAAATTAATAAATCTAAGTGATACTCTCGAACTGAAATTAGAAGAGGCTTCTCTCGTTTCACCTAGTCCAATAGTGAAACTGAATAAAATGAACATATGGAAGAAATTTGTCAGCAGTACGTGAATAATGGCTTGCTACAACAATGGTAAGAACATTTTCAAAGCAAAAATTTTATCTTTGACTCTATGAAGATAAATACAGTGCTACGGATAGTAGTGGCAGTTATCGCACTGTTGATATACATTGATTGATTCTCATTTACATATCATTAGATGTTTGCTTTGATATACATTGATTGATCGTCATTTACACATCATTAGATGTTTGCTTTGATATACATTGATTGATTGTCATTTACATATCATTAGATGTTTGCTTTGATATACATTGATTGATTGTCATTTACATATCATTAGATGTTTGCTTAAATTGAATTCAGTTTCAGAATTGGGCAAAGATTTGGACTTCTCTGCATTATCCTATTTTTTACAGGCAAGCCATCATAATTTTGCTATGAGTTGCTAAAAAACAAAGAGCATATTATTTTGATTTAAAAATTAACAAATGCGAAATACTGGCCCATGAAAATCGAGCCTGATTATTGGCCCCATATCCTAAAATCCTAGATTGAACCCTGGTAGCCCAGTGGACTACCTTGTTTCAGTATATGATAGCCTAGACCAACATTCATGTAACCTCTGGTTCTGGGCACAAGACCATGCTGGACCATGTTTGAGAAAACTTGGCTGGGATATGCGGGTCAGGGCATCATCAGAATCAATAGTTGCCATTAAGTGGGTAGGATTAGAAACTGAACCAGCAGGTAACGGGAAAATCCCAGCTTCTAACGACACCCCCTGTAAATATTTAGAGGTGCATTTAGGATTAATATAGATCATACATGTAGATAGATATATTTACCTCTAAATTATTTGGTTCAGTCTCAGATATTTCAACTGATATAGACAATTAGCCAGTAGTGATTTTTATTACCATTCTCACCGTCTCATAGTCCCACACCTAATCTGATCACCATTCTCACCGTCTCGTAGTCTCACACCTAATATGATCACCATTCTCACCGTCTCCTAGTCCCACACCTAATATGATCACCATTCTCACCGTCTCATAGTCCCACAGTTAACATGATCACCATTCTCACTGTCTCGTAGTCCCACAGCTAACATGATCACCATTCTCACTGTCTCGTAGTCCCACAGCTAACATTCTCACCATTCTCACCATCTCTTAGTCCCACAGCTAACATGATCACCATTTTCACCGTCTCTTAGTCCCACAGCTAACATAATCACCATTCTCACCGTCTCGTAGTCCCACACCTAATATGATCACCATTCTCACCGTCTTGTAGTCCCACAGCTAACATGATCAACATTCTCACCATCTCTTAGTCCCACAGTTAACATGATCATGATTCTCACTGTCTCTTGGTCCCGCAGCTAACATGATTACCATTCTCACCATCTCTTTGTGCCACAGCTGACATGATCACCATTCTCACCGTCTCTTAGTCCCATAGCTAACAAGATCACCATTCTCACCATCTTAAGGTCCCACAGCTAACATGATCATGATTCTCACTGTCTCTTGGTCCCATGGCTAACATGATCACCATTCTCACTGTCTCTTAGTCCCACAGCCAACATGATCACAATTCTCACTGTCTCTTGGTCCCACAGCTAACATGATCACCATTCTAACCATCTCTTTGTCCCACAGCTGACATGATCACCATTCTCATCATCTCTTAGTCCCACAGCTAACAAGATCACCATTATCACCATCTCTTGGTCAACCAGCTAACATGATCACCATTCTCACCGTCTCCTAGTCCCACAGCTAACATGAGCACCATTCTCACCATCTCTTAGTCCCACAGCTAACATGAGCACCATTCTCACATCTCCTAGTCCCACAGCTAACATGAGCACCATTCTCACCATCTCCTAGTCCCACAGCTAACATGATCACCATTCTCACCATCTCCTAGTCCCACAGCTAACATGATCACCATTCTCACCATCTCCTAGTCCCACAGCTAACATGATCACCATTCTCACCATCTCCTAGTCCCACAGCTAACATCAGCACCATTCTCACCATCTCCTAGTCCCACAGCTAACATGATCACCATTCTCACCATCTCCTAGTCCCACAGCTAACATGAGCACCATTCTCACCATCTCCTAGTCCCACAGCTAACATGATCACCATTCTCACATCTCCTAGTCCCACAGCTAACATGAGCACCATTCTCACCATCTCCTAGTCCCACAGCTAACATGAGCACCATTCTCACCGTCTCCTAGTCCCACAGCTAACATGAGCACCATTCTCACATCTCCTAGTCCCACAGCTAACATGAGCACCATTCTCACCATCTCCTAGTCCCACAGCTAACATGAGCACCATTCTCACCGTCTCCTAGTCCCACAGCTAACATGAGCACCATTCTCACATCTCCTAGTCCCACAGCTAACATGAGCACCATTCTCACATCTCCTAGTCCCACAGCTAACATGAGCACCATTCTCACATCTCCTAGTCCCACAGCTAACATGAGCACCATTCTCACATCTCCTAGTCCCACAGCTTACATGAGCACCATTCTCACATCTCCTAGTCCCACAGCTAACATGAGCACCATTCTCACATCTCCTAGTCCCACAGCTTACATGATCAGTTAAGAGCTTTAGCTTTGAGTGG
The DNA here is from genome assembly GCA_029931535.1 of Margaritifera margaritifera. Lineage (NCBI taxonomy): Eukaryota > Metazoa > Mollusca > Bivalvia > Unionida > Margaritiferidae > Margaritifera > Margaritifera margaritifera. Next base: position 4,756,085 of record JAQPZY010001637.1, read on the forward strand.
CTCAATGATATTCCCTCTTGTACAAGAAATGGGAGCAACAACTCGGATGAAAACTCATTTTCATCCTCACATTTAGAAACAAAATCTTCATCATCATCATATTATTATTATTATTATTATTGTTAATATTATTATTATTTTTATTGCAGATTGCCAAACACACTGGTAATGCATTTTGCAGAAGGGTTGCCCCACAATAACTTGGCTGCACTGGATCTTACATTTCAGGGTGACTACTATGCAGTTAGAGGGGTCATTCGGTACACCAATAATCCAGATCACTTCACTGCCTGGATCTGGAATCGAACAGGTACATACGAGTTTAATACATTCGAACCTAATCTAAGTAGTCACCTGTTGGAAGTAAGAAAATTGTCTGCTTAAGACAGATGGTTGCTTACTTCAACTTGATTTCTGGAATAGTTTGCTTTAAGGGACCTGGCCATATTCACAAAAATCTTCAACTTATATGCTCAATAAAATTCAAATTTTGTATCTTCTTATATGTTACCCGATCATAATACATTAGGAGTACAACCAATGCCTTGCAAATCCAGCCCTTTCAAGATTATTTTAGCAAGAAAGTGCAGGAACTTGTCTGACCATTAAGGTGGAAGTCAGACAAGGACGTTTACCATTGGGTAGAGGGATTTGCATCAAATCCCAACCATACGTCAGTTATTACTTCCACTTGTACTAGGAAGCACACTTTTTTCAGACCTCGCAAAATCGGATCTACTTGTGCCTTTACATTTGTGCGATTCTGGTGTTTTATCACAACTGTGAATTATACTCCAGATACATTGGTATTTCTCGCTCTCCTTCAGTATAGACGAAGAATTAAAACTTTATTGTCTAACTTTGTCTTGTGATTCCATGACGGCACCATTTTAATTACCTGTCCCAAGGTCTGTAATACTTAAGTTCACCTCAGTACTCGACCTGGTATATTTCATATTCTGTCAAGTAATTGTCTATTTTTACATGCTGTAAGATTGCACAGGTAATTAATTTGGTGAGCTGTGTTTTTCACAGTAAGTTCACACAACACTTTACTGATTTCTTCGATGCAAGCCTGTTTTTCTCTCTATAATTACAGGTGTCAACACAATGGGCACGACTTAGTGCATGGGGTGCAAGTGTTTAAAGCTGGCAGAAGAAAACTATGATACCTATATCAATCGTATGGGGTGCAATTCAGGCCATACTTGTGAGGTATATACACGATGGTCAGAAAATGTATGGGTGACTGTTTAGGCCAAATAAATGGATTGGGCAAGTAAGAGAGCTTGGAAAGGCACAGACAGATTTGGACTCCCATCAGTATCGCTGCCGACGTGGACTCAGTTGACAGCTTTCTATTAGCAAAGATGTTGAAGGTGGAAAGTTTATCGGTCCAGAAAAAAAAAAAAGCAGGCCTAATCATCATTGGCTTCACACACAGCACCAGCATGACCATCGCCTTCCTGACTGGAATAAGTCTTCTGTACTGGACCTCTGTGGTCAGTACTATTATGGTACAGTTGCCCATATGGACCAGTGATGCACATTCCAGGACTGTATATGGTGATCTTTGCCAGGATATCCTGCTTGATGGCAATCAGCTATGGACAGCACCAGCTCCAAAACAGCCTTGACCTATACCTGCAGTTTCCCAGGACTGGGTACAGTGATATATTTTCCTGGTATACCCAATCGACAGACACATTGCAATGCTGGGAAAATCAAAACGCACAGTGGTTTGTATGGATAGGAAGTGCTTTCTCAGCACACATGAGATAGTTCAAAATGTCTGTGCAGTGGGATCCATGCTTGATTTGGTAACTATAGCTATATATCAGCAATCTGAAAACAGTCCAGCTTTGTCTGTCAGTAACCCTGCTGGTTATGAGTTGGAGTTGGTCTTGCAGATAGCACATGTTCTAAACAGAGCAGCACACCACATGCTTGCCAATTCCATAAAAGTGTCAATGAACTTGCAGCTTGCAAAAGAGATGTCTTGTCATGTCCGTCTTCCTTAAAGAACACCATATATCCATACTTAGATCGCAGCCACTGGCATCCAACCTGCTCTTCCATGGTAATGTAGACGGTTATTTGGAATAGGCTGCCAAAGAGGCAGACCTCCCACAGGTCCAATACCTTGAGCTCAGCCCATGTTCCAGAGTAGAGACCAAAAAAACACTTCAGAGCCACCTCCATGTCCATGACTACTAACTACCTGGATGACATTATGCAAAAATCCTCTTAATGGTTTTTTCTATCCTGAAAGAATTGCATCACTGTCTGGGGATTTCTCCTCAAAGCAGGAGTGGATCTTGTCATCTATGATACCACTTTAAATGATTCTTATGTCCCAGCGGTGACTGAAGCTTTGCTCACCAGATCAAGCAATCCCTGTTTCAGGATACACAGGGCCCTATCATAGCAAATGGGAGAACCTCACATGGTTTATGGCGGGTATTCACTTGCAGATGTAGCCTCAGAAAATTACACTCTGCAAAGATGCCGGCATGGCGGATGAGTTGCCCACCTCGTGCCCTCTTTTTGGGAATGGAAAGTCGGCAGGGTGTGGCCCTTCAGAAATGTTTATTGTACATCAGTCACCTGGAGATGAAGGCCATAGTGAATGCATTTCCACATGGCAGGAGATGGTCTCTGGTAAGGGTGTTCTCATCCTACCTGACAACTACACTGCAGTAAATTGCATCAGGAGGCAAAGGGAACCAAATTCCCATACCTATGCCTTCTGCTTTGGGATTTTCTTAGGTGGTGTCATCATGGACAAATTCACATACAAGTCTGCCACATCCCAGGCATTGTTTTTAAATTCGTCAAAAGCTGTCACCCATACAGCACAGTGTGGCTTGAGCCTAACTCCACTGGCGACACCAGGATATTACACATTGTAGTTGGGTGCAGTGTTGCACATAGAGCACAAGCTCATGGGTTTCCCGCAATTTTTTGTTTATGTCTCTCAAATCTTGACCCTGTGCCACCTTCTGGGCGTGCTTTTTTGTCAGAAAAAAAATCGAAAAATATGCTTACAACTTTTCATTAGTGGATGTTCACCTATGTCTCTGTTGGTGCTAGCAATGTCCAAAGTCGCAAAAGGTGATAAAACTAAGATGACAATAAATATCTATTTTAAAACAATGTATCTGGCAATGAAAACAATCAAAGTTTGTGATAGTCTGTTGAGTTGCAATTTAAACTGTTTGATGGCCTTTATTGTAACATATTTTTGAGGTTAAAGTCATCCCTGCGGCGAGGAAGATTTAATTTATTTTGAGGTTGACAAAAGTTTATGCAAATACTACACAATTTGTCATGTAATTAATGATTTGTTAGTTTGGAAAGAAAATTAATTCAGAAAACATAGGTATTTATTATAATAAATGCTGGTAGATAACAATTGTACGCTAAAGTTAAAGGAGAGAGCAAGATCTAGAATGGAAAATTCCATGATGTAGCTCATTTCAGGTTAACCAGGTAATGTTTTCATGACTTGCTTGAGCACATGAATAAACTTCTATTGCAATAATAAAGTGTTAAAGGAAAATATGATAGTACAGTGCAGACCACAAAGTTAAGGTGGTAAAACTGTTGAAGCAACCAAGATTCTCTCATTTTTATAGCACTATTAGTGCATTATTTACCAATATTTTCATTTGTCCCTCTAAAATGGTGCGCTTCCCCCAGATTTGGAGTGAGGGGGACACTGTCCCCTGCCCTTGGGATCCTATATGCAACACGGGCGTGTAAATCGGTGGCAGCTACATGGGCATCAGTGGAAAGGGTCAATACACTTGGTGCATACTGTAGTAGTAGGTGTGATCTTTACAACAGGTTGGACTCTAATCGTTAGTATCATCCAATTAGATTTTTCACAGCAGAGCTCTCTGTAGGCCTCCAGAACTTACAGGGAACTATATCAAACTTGGGAAATCATATTTATTAGTATCATCCAATTAGATTTTTCACAGCAGAACTCTGTGTAGGCTTCCAGAACTTACAGGGACCTATGTCAAACTTTGGGAAATCATATTTACAGGGCCATAACTCGACAAGATATCTTGTAGTCTAGCTTAAATATTTGGTCTAAATTTTTTAATATACCGTACATACTTACGTATAACCCGGGTCCAAATGCAAACAACATAGACCCTGATGTGCCGTCGCATATGCACCGGCAGATAGGGTCTATGTTGTTTGTTCTACTGATTAGTCCTTACAAACTGCATAGACCCAGATCTGCCGGCACATTATGCAACGGCAGATCTGGGTCTATGCAGTTTGCAGTTGGTATCGGCTTATACGCAAGTAGAGATGGCAGTTAGTTTTTGGACTTGATCTTGTGTGAATAGGCAAGTATTGTATTCCCACTGCAACAATTTGTCTCTTCATTGAATGTTGAGACCTACATATCTGATGGCAACCCATTGCTAAGGTCCTGTATTAATAATATTATTATTGTTGGAAGTTATGCATCTTCTCGGTTGCTGTATTAAATACTGTGGTAATATTAATGGTCGTAGTTTTGACTTAAAGACTACTTATGATGTGTAGCTGGTCCTAAATAAAAATTGTGCCAATCTGATATCCAATATGACTACCATGGCAGCCATCTTAAAAATCCTGGTATCACAACTCAACTTGAACAGAAAGTTGAACATATTGATGTGGAGTTTTCCACAGAAGACTTGTGATGTCCAGTTGGTTTTACATGAAAATGGTGCCAATCTGATGGAAAGTCATATCTTAAAAATATTATCTCTACTCCTCTCCATATGGATGGTTATATCAACATGGGGTTTTCTTATGAGACCTAGTTGGTCCTAAATGAAATTGGTGCCAGTCATACATCCAATATAGCTGCCATGATGACTGTTTTAACAGATCTTGTTGTCACTACTCCTCCTGAATGTATGATCATTATGACGGGTTTTTCTCCAGGTCCTAAATGAAAATGTTGCCAGTCGTACATCCAATATGGCTGCCACAACAACTATCTTAAAAATCTTGTTGTCACTGCTCTCCATATACGGCTGATCATTATGACAATGGGTTTTCACCAAAAGGCTACTAATTACATCTACTTTGTCCTAAATGAAAAGGGTGCTCAGCTGGCATCCAATATGTGTACCACAGTAGTTAATTTGAAAATCTTATTATGACCGAAGAATATCAGGGATGGTTTGAACACTTGATGGTTAAAAGGAAAAAATGGTCTTATCTTGAATTCCTGGAAATTCTTTTCGCCTAGTAGAGCATCAGTTCCTTCTAGAGACTTTGTTTGTTTTGTGGTTTTGTGGGATTTAACGCCATTTTTCAGCTTATGATAGGCTATACATGGCAGCCAGTATATTTTGTGGAGGAAGAATCCAGGAAGAATCACCGACCCATAGAAAGCTACTGGCAAGCTTTCACACCTACCCAAGTTGGTCGAGCAGAGACTCGAATTCACACAGATAGAAGTGAGATGTGTGAGTGATCTGTAAAGGCGAGCGCCTTAAACCACTTGGCAACCCAGGGCCCCTAGCAAAAATAGAAAAACCTTTAAATGACTTCTCAAAAGACACTTGACAGAATTTTACCAAATTTGATATAAAACATCCAGGCATGACTGTCTTTCACATTTGTTAAGATGATGCCAGTACAGTATCAAATATTTCTGTCATTACTAGCAAACACAAAAGCCTCTAAATGACTTCTCATATAAACTGAGCAACAGAATTTGACCAAATTTGACAGAAAACATTTTGGTGTAAAGGGCTTTCAATATGTACAAATTATCCACCATCAGATACTAGCCTCAGTTACCAAAAGTAGAAGAACCTTTAAATGACTCAAGATAATTTGACCAAACTTGAAGTTTTCAAGTTTGTGCCAATGATACTGATCCACCCATAATATTTGACCAAAATTTTAAATAAAGCATCCTTTTCAAATTTGTACAAATAACTGATCAGCAGAATTTGATCAAATTTGACCGAAAGCATTCTGGTATTAAGGGTAACTAGTCTTGGAGTTTTTATGGATAACTTTGAAACATGGTACTTAGTATAGTGATCATCTGAAGATGTGTATATAGACAAATCATGTGATGTGGCAGAGGCGGGTATATTTATGTGGGCAAATTGCTCACCATTCCTCTATTTATTTGTGGAGATGTCTGTAACAAATTCAAGGTACTGTTGATTTCATGAACATTTTTAATATTTCAGATGATACTTGGATGGAGTGTGATGACCTGAAATCCCCAGTCTGCCATTTTCTTCCAGAAGCACCCAACTTTCCACCCCAAGAAATCCATATTGTCATGTGGGAAAAGACAGCTTGTGTAGATAGCCATGGTGCCAAGTTAGGCTCCAGAAATCTTCCAGACCGTCAGTCTACAAATTTAGGCTTCGCAACGCATTTAGATTGTCAGGCTACAAAATTGGACCGATCACTGTCTGTTGGCAGCCATACTAATTCTTTTGGCAAACCAGTCTTAGATGGCCAGGCATTGAAATTAGGCTGCCAAACTTCCAAGTTAGGTAAGCAGTGTGCAGACACTCAGATGTTTAGCAAAGGTGCACATTACAAAGACAGTAACTCTCTCAAGCTGGGTATGGAGGCATTGATGGCAAAGTCAACAAAACTTGTTGGTCGGCATAGTTTGACATCAGGTGCCAGAGTTGATTCAGAGACTGGCATCTTGCAAAAACCTGCTGAGCAAGGTTCAGGTATTGGAACCAATGGACATTCTTCAGCAAATTTAGTCACCTGTAAGTGTGTTGAGAGCTCAGACTTGTGTGTTTGTGACCAAAGAGGGAATGAACTGCCCCAATTTGTGTCTACAGCATTTAATAGGCAGACATTATTAAAACCAACTCCATTACACTCTGTTACACAATTTCCATATTCTTCATCTCTAGGCAATAATTCTGTGCCTGTCTTAAATTCATTGATTACAGATCATTCCAATCAATCAGTTTCATCTCTTGAAGGGAAAAGGCGTACCGTCTCAAAAGTATCAGAGAAAAGCAGCAGTCAAGGCTTAGGGCTGCATATGTCAGGAACAGATGATGCTGCAGGGCTGCATATGTCAGGAACAGATGATGCTGCAGGGCTGCATATGTCAGGAACAGATGATGCTGCAGTTATGTCAAAAAATGCTACGGATACTAGACGTAGTGACTCTGGTTTTCTTCTGGTGTCTAAAGCAGAAAATTTAAATAAATCCACCCATTTTTCAGGTGCATCTGGTGCAAATACATCTGTTTCAGTATCTACAGGTTCTCTTGTTCCTACAAGGTCAGAACTAAATGCAATATCAATACTTCGTTCCTTCAGAAAACAGAGAGAGAGTAAAGTAAGCCAGCTGTTAATAGAAAATTTAAAGCCCACAGGTTTTCCCACTACCACTCCAAAAACTAATCGGAGTTTGTTAAAAGAAAGTAATGTCAGATCTGTATTTGGAGATTCAGTTTCAAAAGAAATTAATGTTTCTTCCTTTAAAGCTGGGAAGGGTGTTTATGATTCAAAAAAGCCAAGTGGGACAGAACAATTTTTGTCCACTTTTGGAAGAGGTCGAGGGCATAGCAGCATTGGATCCAAATTTGAAGGTTTAAAGCTATCGGCTAGAAATAATTCAGAAGCCTGTCTAACTTCTGCAATGACAGATTCGCGCATGGCTAGTCCAATATCAAGTTTATGTAGTGAACCAGTCACCAAGAAACAAACAAGAAAAAGATGGGGTAAACAAACAACCTTGAAGTCCTCAGAGTCCAACTTTGAAGGATTACAAATTCTGAGCAGAAATAGTCTGCAGTCTTTTGATTCGGGGGAGACAACTGCTTGCAATTCTAAAGGAGCAAATATTTCTAGAGGTCGTGGAAGGAAAAGAAAGCTCGATGTAACTGAGGAGAAAAGGGGCAGAAGTTCAGTAGAGAAAAACTTAAATTCAGTTTTGAATGAATGCAAGACCAAGAATAATGCAGGCACCAATAATACTGATTCTAAAGAATCATCACAGAATTCCACAGGAGGCATCCATGTTATTCAGGTAGATGGAGAGGAAGCAAAGAACAATAAATATTTATCAGACATACTGTCAAAGTTCAGGCAAAATAACTCTGTTACCAAATCAACTGTTATTATTATCCAAAATCGAACCAATAACCAAGAAAAACAAGATAGTCCAGAAAGTAATGAAAGCATAACTTGTGGAGTTTTAAGTGAGTCATTAATATCCAAAATCATTGATAGTGAACAAAATGGTGAAGAGAATCGAGTAAGTCAAGTTAAAACTGATAATGGACCTTCACTGTTAAAATCATTTAATCTTGATTTAGTTGATGAAATGACTGAAACTGAGAATTCATCTCCATCTAAGAGACGAAAGATGGAAAAAGAAGAATGTGACATTTTGCAAAATTTATACCAGGCTCTCAACATTCCATTATCCGAAGTTGGAAATGCCATGTCGGAAATTGTCTCGGATGTGACAGATGATTTGGATGCCATCGATCCATATGGGTTGAATCTCGACACAAGTCTACGGAATTGTGACGAAAACGAAGACAATAAAGCATGGTAATAATATCGCCTTGGTTTGGTGTCTTTCCTTCTGGCAGATCTGTGATAGAGATGATGTCCTATGATTATCTATAAAAATGACATTTGTTTTTGTTCTCAAATAGTGTTTGTGTGTGCGTGTGTGACAGTTTTTATGTGCTTGACATTAGACGGAGCATATGATGTGTCCATCTATCCATGCATTCCCTTTTTTGTTTCTGTACAATAACTTTAGTTCCATCTACCATTACCACTTTCTAAAAAGCTTGTATTTGGGGTATGGAAGAAGCCTATTGATTTGGTGTCAAAGGTCAAGGTCACTGCCTGAAAGGAGAATGGTTTCTGCCCAATAACATTAGTTCTACATCACAGATCTGGAACAAACTTTGTGGATGTCTCTCAACTTTGGGGTCAAAAGGATCAAATGTCAGGGTCATTGACTGAAAGAAGAAAACTTTGAATAACTTTGCTTCTAGACCATATACTTTGACCAATGTTTGTGGCAGGCTTACACCTTGGGTAAGAAAGAAGCCTATTGATTTTCTGGTCAGACGGTCAAAGGTCGGTGTCACTGGGACTGAAAGAACAAGAGTTTTTTGTATAATTACTCGAGTTCAAGATCATGTACCTTGATCAAAATTTGTGGAGAACTTGCACTTAAGGTATGGAAGAGTTACATTGATTTTGGGAGTCAAAAGTTCAAACGTCAGGGTCATTGTGACAGTAAGAAAAATGGATTTTGCACAGTACCTTTTGTTATGGAGTAAATTTCTTGACCAAACTTTGTGGTTGTATAAAAGTGTACTGATATTGAACATTTTGTTTTCAACCACCTTTCAAATCAGAAATGAGAGAAAAACGACTGATTATTTGTATAGGCATGAGATTAGAAATAACAACTTTCGGGGTGAAATATTACGAGTAGTAACTCCGCCAAGGCTGGATCCTGCTTCCTGTAAATTCTGACCCCATGTGTAGGAATTCTCTATCCCACAAGCTTGCATATGATCAGATCACTTATTGATTACATTGATCTCTTCTGCCCTGTTGTTACAAAGCATCTTGACCATAGTAACTGTATACTGGTTATGTTGATATTTTCTGCGCAGCTGTGCACAAAGCATCTTGACCATTACAACTACATATGCACTTTTTTAATATCGAAGACTTTAAAAACTAGAAGTCTATATGAAATCATTATTATAAAACAAACTGCCCATTCTTAGATATATGATGAAGAATTTGATGTTATAAAATAGATCTTGCATCTGTAAATGAAATGTTAGTATTTCAAGAAACAATTAACAAAACGTGAACTGTGTTTATATTTTTGTTTACAGCTAATGTCCAGTCTCTCATTAAGGGAGCACTCATTGACATTTAAGTTATTGAGAAAGCATAACAATACACGTTCAAAACATTAAGATCAGTATTTGAAATGGATGGTCATATTGATATAATGTTTTCACTGTAAGACCTCTTAAAATATCTGGTTGGTCCTAAATGAAAATGGTACTATTCAGACATCCAATTTCATGGCCATATTGGCTGTCTTTTAAATGTAGTGACATGGGGTTTTCACTTCATGACCATATTTGCTGTCTTTTAAATGTAGCGACATGGGGTTTTCACTTCATGGCCATATTGGCTGTTTTTTAAATGTAGTGGCATAGGGTTTTCACATCATGGCCATATTTGCTGTCTTTTAAATGTAGTGACATGAGGGTTTTCACTAAAAAAAACTTCTTATGGTATGTAGTTGGTTCTAAATAAAAATGTTACTGATCAGAACTACAATATGGCTTCCACGGTAGCCATATTAAAAATCTTGTTATAGCTACTTCCTAATGGATGGTCCTATAGACATGGGGTTTCATTGAAAAACTTCTTATGATATGTAGTTGGTCCAACATAAAATGGTGCTCATTAATGGTGGCCATCTTCCCAAAATTCGTGTTGTCACTATATCTCTTGTAGGGTTGGTTATGTTGACATTGGGTTTTCACTAAAACACTTCTCTTTCTGTGTAGTTGTTTCTAATTGAAAATGATGACAATGCCACCTCCCAGAATTTGAAAAACTGCGTAACAGCTAATCTAAATGAATGACCATATCAATGTTTAAACTATAACAGCTAACTAAATGAATGACCATACCAACATTTAAACTGTATAACAGCTAATCTAAATGAATGACCATACCAACATTTAAACTGTATAACAGCTAATCTAAATGAATGACCATACCAACATTTAAACTGTATAATGGCTAATCTAAATGAATCACCATACCAACATTTAAACTGTATAACAGCTGCTTCTAAATGAATGACCATACCAACATTTAAACTGTATAAAAGCTAATCTAAATGAATGACCATACCAACATTTAAGCAGAAAATCATTCATGCTATATGTAGTTCTTTTTTAATGCTGATCTAACAGCAAAAATGACTGCCTTAAACCCATCCTGAAAATTATATTATGGCTATTTCTTCTGAATGGAATGTTGTATTGACATGGCATTTTCACAAAAGCACAATTTTAGAAATATATAGCTGGTTTTGAATGAAAATGGTGCTCATTTGATCGCCAACAGGCACCATGGTCATTGCAAAATCTTAGCATTACTATGGCATGAATGGTGGCACTTACTTGGGGTTTTTGTTAAATAGTTCAGATTGAAAATGGTGCAGATCTTTTCACCAACATGTCGGCACTTTTTGTGAACGAGTTTTGAAAACCAGACCTAATTGGTTTTTTGGTGGTCAAGTCCGAGGTCATTGCCTGCATTTTTGTACTTCATTGAGCTTATGAACACAGTGACTGGTTGCATATACAAGTGCATTTTGAGCAGACTTTGTACTTATTTGCATTCCATGAACAAGTTCATGTCAGCACTTGGAAATTGATTTCAAGGTCAAAGGTTATGACTTTTTTGGGGGGAGGTAACACAGGCTTGTGAGCATGCTAATAATGCAGACAAGTATGAATGGATTTGTATCAAATCCAGCTTGTGGATTCATCTTATGAATACCTTGAATTATGCCACTTAAACAAATTTGTTGTTATTCTCCAAACTATTATTTGTAGATTTAACCAAACTTAGCATGTTGGTATAAATTCAGAATTTATGTTGGTATAAATTCAGACAAGTGATTTTTTATTCATATCAGGTTCAAGATCAGAGGCCTTGACAGAATTTTATACTGGTCTTATAGGTATATTGTGAACATAGTGTTTCAACACTCTGCAGTTAAAAAGAATCAAAAGACAAAAGAAAATGGTTTTAGCTTGGATTTCTTCAAATTCTTTTCAGCCAGTGCAGTGTCGGTCTCTTCAGGTGTCTTTTGTTCTTTTACAGTATCTTCTGTTAAAATTCACATTAAAGTGGAACCTGTATGATCTAGCACCTGAGTAATTTTGATTTTTGGTGATTTTGGTCAAAACCATGGATTGACTTGAGCCTCTTTATCATGGATTATCCACTGGATACTCTGGCAAACTGACCATTCAGCCTAATATTTTTTGTTGCGTTGGTGGCTGATTTACACAAATTTCCTTTAGCTGTTTCCCTAATATGTACATAAGAATAGGGTGGTCACTTAACACACATTGCACATAAATCTGATGGCTCACACCAAGTTAATTTAGGATCACATAAAAGAGTGATAAGTGTAAGTTGGATTAAAATCACAGATCTTCTTAAAAAAATGTTGAATGGTAATGACTTGTCTAATCTTGACAGAAAACAGTTAGAAATGATCCAGCTTACATTGATTGTATCAGAGTTGATGTAACGAGATAGTGGGTGCTCCAGTGACTCAATTGGGAAAGAAAGATTCTTTCCATGGATGTGTCAGAAGATACACAAATTGTAATTACCAGATTTAATAACTTCATAAAATTGCAAAACAAGGACGTAAACAAAATGGTCAACATAAATTTTTGAAGTTGAGGATAATTCATTTGGAGCGGCATCTAATGAGCTTTATAATCTTTAGCGAAAAAGGAAAAATGGCTTCTTGTTACATCTTCAACCAATTAATAGCTCGGTTTTCATATACTGATCTTCATGTTCAATTTAGTAAATAAGATTGGTTCTTTGGTGTTTCTGTTATGACAAAATCACAACAGCATGTGGATATTTTTAATGATATTGCAAAACAAACATTTTTAGGACAAAGATCCCATTGGCGTCTTGCATCTTTTGCTGAGCTCAAAAGTTAATATTTTACACTACCAATACGGAACCATCTCCATTCATACGGAAATCAGTGCCCCTTAATCAGGTATCACAAAATTAAGTAACATGGACAACTTTGAATAACTGAAATGTTTGGAAAACTTTGAAATGTAACCGGAATTTTATGACCTCAAATTCTGTATCATATATAATGTATTGAAATTTCCACTTGTGCAACTTTTATTGCAGTTTTTGCAGGAAGTGATGAAATTTTGATGTTTTGTAAACGTTGACCTGAGATACATGTAGAATTTAGTTGGACTGCATTATATGGCTACATATCCTCTTCTCTGTTTCTTTATTACTAATTTACAGTCTTTCCATTTGGTTTTATTATATCAGAGATATATATATAACACAGATATTGGAAACTCCCTGCTGGATCTCGTTGTCAAAAGATCTCGGTAACATCATGTGGCACTGCGCGATTAAGCGAGAGCACTATCGAGGCAGCTATACTGCGAGTCTTCCACAAGAACAATTATCTTCATATTGGGTCTCAAAATTCAGTTTTGATCTAATTATTCTGGGATGTCTTTTGAATATATCATCGATATTTTGCACGAAAATAAAAATGGTATTATCATTTGTATCTTTTCTTTGAAACTTTGTGAGAAAAGGATTTCAGTATGAGAGTAACAAGTCCAAGGGGTGGGTGTGACATTGATGTTCGGATTGGTGGGTAGTATCTCCGTTGCCTGTTTTGTATACATTTTTCTTCATCTTGCAATAAATTAAGTCGTATTTGGTTATCATTTAAAAGCTAATTTTAATTTTAAGGGCCATACCCAGGGTTTAAACACAAGCATACAACTCTGCCTTTGATATAACTTTAACTGCTTTTCCATCGCAACTTTCAAATAGATTCCAGTTGCTCTATTTTATGCATTTCTTTATCTTCCATTCGATTAAGTCGTATTTGATATCATTTAAAGCTAATTTTAATTTTAAGGGCCATATCAAAGGTTCAAGGACAGTACTTTTGGTTTAAACATGAGCAAAAACCTGACTTCTCTGTCCAATGATAGTGAAATATCTGATGCAGATGTGTTGAACAGTGCCGCCGTGTATCCTCAAAAATGTTTATCAACTGGCTTTACATTATTGTGAAAATGTCGTCCCAAATATTTGACTTTAAAAAATGCATCACTGTCAAAATTGTTGCTCTTAAAAAACAACCAGCTAAAGTGTTGTCACCTGTTGACTACCATACATGTAGTTACTAGTAGTGTACATCCCCGACTTGTTAGCCACTACACAAGCATAAACAGTCCCTTACTTGGACACTCACCATCTTGGCACCCTCATTTGCATATGCAAAGGGTGCCAATAGATTGTACAAAGACTGGAGGGGGGGGGAGGGAGTTTTCGACCTCGGTGTTATATATGTCTCTGTACAAAGACAGTGGGGGATTTGCCAGTCTTCGTGTTATATATGTCTCTGTACTAAGACCATGGGGGAGTTGTCAATCTCAGTGTTGTATATGTCTCTCTACAAAGACAGTGGGGTAGTTGCCAAGCTTGGTGTTATATATGTCTCTGTACAAAGACGGGGGGGGAGTTTTCAATCTCGGTGTTATGTCTCTCTACAAAGACGGTGGGGGATTTGCCAATCTTCATGTTATATATGTCTCTGTACAAAGACAGTGGGGGAGTTGCCAGTCTCTGTACAAAGACAGTGGGGGAGTTTCCAAGCTCGGTGTTATATATGTCTCTGTACAAAGACAGTGGTGGAGTTGCCAATCTCAGTGTTGTATATGTCTCTGATTACATGCAGCCGAATTTCATAAGCTATGTTAAGCATATGTAGGTTCCAACGAGGAAACAGTGACCTAGTTAATTTGGTGAAGGGAATACAAGGTATTATTAGTCTAAATGGTTTTGTTGTTGATTTGAATGTTTGTGGGGAATTGTACATATTATATAAATACTTAACTAGTCAGTCAAAAAAATATCCTTGTGTATTTGATCCAGTAATTTCCTGTGCACTGGGGAAAATGGCAGGGCGTGGGGGTGGGCTGGAAGATTATTGATGCTTTAGGCAAATGCATTGTTAGGAAAATGGCAGTTTTGGTATTAATAGGAGAATGGAACAGAGCAATATTGGGGCTAACATTTTGTGTTTATTAATAAGATGATTGTAGACTTAAAAAGTTTAAAGAAAATTGCATTACAGTTTTTGTTTAATGAAAGTTTGATTCTTTCATGTCCCATGAACATTTTTCTAATATTTTAAACCACTACTGCAATAGCAGGAGCATATTGTTTTGCTGTCTGTCTGTCTGTACATGTCTCCAATCTGTTTTAGGGCAATAGTACAAGAACCATTAAAACTTACAAGTAATTAAACTTTACACACAAAATAGTCGCATGTAGTCGACCTGATTAGATTTTAAGGCCACTAAGCAATTATTAGAATATTTTTGACTTAAACATTTTTGGCAGAAACCTTGTTAGCACAGTTAAGCACAAAGGTAGACAAATCAAGTTTGATTGGCACATTCATTTTTTATTTGTATTTAAATGACCTGATTAGATTTTCAGGCTGTTAACGAAAGTTTCTAAAAAAATGTTTTACACTTTTGTGAACTTTTTTGAGTTGAGATAGACTTGTGAAATTTGCCATGCATGTTTATATGCACTTCTAGATGTCCTGCATACATTTTTATGCCATTATAGCAACTTTTCAAATTTATCTACACATTTTAACTTTTTCGACTTTTACTTTTTTGGTCTGAAGTGGGGGCATACATATTTTATGGACATGAATCTGCTGTTTTTTTGTTGCTTTTATTTGTGATTATGGATTAGGATTATTAATTATTATAATAATTTCTGTTGCAGGCAGATCGGGTGTATAAGCAGTTGGAATATCTTCCGTCAATAATTTATCCCAAAAGCCTGTGATAAACGTGAAGCTAATTAGAAAGTGCATGATATTTAAATTTAATTTTGAAGCAGTCCATAACAAGATGGAAAATTGATATATGGACTTGTACACTTTTAAAACTGTCATGAATTTATTTGGGTCAAGGTTGTTATTCATAATTACCAGTGACTGGAGCCTATCTTTCACTGACCAGCATCTTCTCAAACTGAGTTTTATACCCAGGGGGAGCAAAGGGAAATGTTTGTCTGCATGTACCTAAAACTGCCTGCTCTTCACCACCCCCACACCACTCCCCAATTTTGGCACTTTTTTTATTCGTTAACAGTGCAGTGGAACAAAGTCTGACTAGCAGAAAATGTCTCACTTGCCTATAAAACCTAAGCACAAAACAATCTTTCACAACTGTTTAGTTTTGGAAACTTTTAACCTATGAAGTATTTGTAACAAAAAAAAAATCTATTCTCTTATTTCATAATAGACCTTTTCATCAGCAATTTTTTGATGGACTGCCATGTGATCTCGCTGTAAATGTATAAAAAATTTTTAAGTATGCAGAAATTCAGGCAAAACTCAGCCAGTGAAATGGGGCTGACTTGTCCAAGTTGATTATGGATGCCCCAGATGCTACTCCCTTAACTCCTGGGGCCACAGTGTCCTAACGTTCCATGATGTGAAGCTGCATTGCAACAGCATGAAACAATTGTAAAATCCCTCATATTGACAATTTATCTATCTAAATGAGATGTGTGTACTATATTTACTTTTGGATATGACCATAACATGCATTGGCAAGCTTCATGAGCTTGGTACTTGGCTTTTACCTAATCTTTGTAATTTAACATGTATGATAAATAAGGCCACTGTGACTTTCTTTCATGCACACTTGTGAAATCTGAACTGAGTTCCATCGGGCAGTGTGACCTTGTGTATCGATGAATCATGGTCATTGTTTATTTCACGCTTACAAGGTGGTCACTTGGATCAACTTCTAAAAATGTTGAAATTCATAGGAGAATAGTCTGTTTGGTTTTTACCACCATGCTTTATAAGGGCTGAGGAAAACCGCTAGTCCGCTTGTCCTGACCAGGTAAAAACTGGCTGTGCTGAATAACACTTACCTACGTACTAGTCACTGGGTCAAGTAGATACAGATTCGCACCTTGAGAATAAATTCTGAGTGCATTTTCTACCCTTGAAGCGACAAAGTTCAACATTGAGTAAAATTTGGTGTGCATCAATTATAGATAACCTTGTCCTACTTGTTGACAATCTAGAACATGTCATAAAAGAAACAACTTTATTTTCTTTTACACAGTTACCCAATGTAAGCTTGATACTAAAATGGGTAAATATTAGGAACATTTTATGTTGCAGATTCACACCTAGCCCTCGATTTCTTAATGGTGTTCACATTTACAGTGACACTTTTCAGTAATTTAAGTGTCATTTTGATGCGGAGAAAGTTCCCTTTCAATGAGCTATCGCACAATTTTATGTTTCGGACGTCTGAGAAGTTAAGAGAAAGAGATTAAAATTTTTTGGGGTGATTTTCATCTGGTTAGGCAATGCTACAGTTGCCCCAGGTAACTGGTATTTTCAAGACCGAAGCTTTATTGATACATTGACATACCAAAAGGGAAGATGCCAGCAGACATTTCTACAAGTCTGTAATTACTTTCGACAAGAAAAATGTTGCCAACTTAACATTTGAAATGAGAATTTTTAATGTCTCAGCTGATTCCAACCAACTATCACACAATGTATGCTGTTGTAACCTTTTATAAAGCAGATATGTCGAGACAGCAGCCGCTTGGTCAAAATTAGTTTGGATAATGACCTAGAAATATTCTAATTTTTTTGGCCAATCAGCAATCTTCCGTTTTATGGTGCCCGTGTGTAGCTTTCTAGAATGGAGGTTTGACCTGAATGGATCATTTGTATGAAAGTTGGTGGAAATTGAGACGGTTGGAATTCCTCTTTCAAGTGCAAGTTTTTTTTCTTGTGAAAGTAATTACATACTTATATAAATATCTGCTTGTGTCTTTGCCTTGGCATGAGAATGCATTATTAAAGCTGCACAGTCTTGAAAATATGTGTGATCTAGGGCAAGCTTAACAATGTCTGACCAGACGAAAATCATACAATTTTGACATTCTCTGTCTCTTAACTTATCCCATATCTAATTCGTAAAGATGTGTGATAGCTTGTTGAAAAGGAAAATTGTGACATCTAGATTACAGAAAGGTTTCACTGTAAACATGAATACCATTAAGAAATCAAGGCTAAGTGTGCAACTACAATTTACTGAGTTACAATGTCTCTTGTATGTTTATCTTAGGAGGCATGTATTAGAACATATCTTCATGGTTTTTACGCATTTTAGTATCACGCTTGCATGTAGTTCTTTAGTAAAAGTGAAAGCAGTGTAGTGAAAACGTGTACTGTCTTGAGTATAATGAGGACAGGGGTGAGCAACTCTTGCAGCTCATCCCCGGGGACGAGTGCCTGTGAAATTTTCTCCTGAGCCCAGTTTATGTAAAGTAGCTCACTTAGGATAAAATTATTTTCCTATGTCCTATGGCCCATCCTGTATTGGCTTGTTATGGAAAGCATGAACAGATAATACTGCACTCCGCAAAAACATATGTGTTGGTAAAGTGTACCGGTAGTTCTAGTTTTACGGAGATATTTGAGCTTATGGGATGACTCTGTAGCCATCTTTCTGTTCTTGGCTTAGTCATTGATATGATCAACTCTTGTTTTGTAGAAAAATTTGTATTTTGTGTCTCCATTCATATTTTAGACACAGACTACCATCTAGACTCGCTTATAAGTCGAGTCCAACTGCAAAAAACGTAGACCCTGATCTGCCATTGCATAATGTGTTGGCAGATCATTGTCTATTTTCTTTGTTCTACTGATTACCCCTAATAACGGAATTTGGTCAAGAAAATAGCAAACATGAAAAACTATTTCAGATTAGTAAAGTCTGGATTTTCCATGGCTATTAGAAGCTGGGATAGACATTTCTCTCTTTCATATTTGTTCCTACCACATATAAAATGCTGTACAAATGGAATCAGTCAATGTTTAATACTTCTGTTAAATCCTAATAGTCACTTTCATCTTGCCTTGCTTTTAGAAGGAAAACATTTGGCTGATGAAGTCATGGCCACTGGAAACTGGCTGAAATCGATACACAAAATTTCCGTAAAACTTTTATTGGCCGCTTCCTTTTTATCATAATTGCAACATAAAATATCATTCTTGAATGTAAACTTTTATCTTTTCCAGCAGAATTTGCCTCGCTTAAATCTTGATGAATTTGACACTGTTATGTTTCTGAGTTCTTAATTGTCAGATTTCAGCAATTGGTATTATACAGTAAATTTATATTGCCCATTATTTTGCTGTCCCACAGTGTATTTGGGAGGGGCTTGCAGTGTTACCCTTGCCTGTCTGTCTATCTGCTGTTCCACCTAAGGAGGTTCATGGTAGTACTGAAAAGCTTGGCAAGTAGCTTTGGCTGGAAGTCAGGAAAAAAAAAATACTATGATCTAACACACAATTTCTATTTATTGATTTATCTGGACAAGTCCTGCTTGGGATGGGCCCTGTTTGAGGTGGTTCTTTGGGATGGGCCCTGTTTGAGGTGGTTCTTTGGGATGGGACCTGTTTGAGACGGTTCTTTGGGACAAGCTCTGTTTGAGATGGTTCTTTGGGATGGGGCCTGTTTGTAATTGTTTTATTTTGGGACAAACCCTGTTTGAGATGGTTCTTTGGGATGGGGCCTGTTTGAGATGGTTCTTTGGGACAAGCCCTGTTTGAGATGGTTATTTGGGATGGGGCCTGTTTTAAATTTTTTTGGGGGTTGACAAACCCCATTTGAGACGGTTCTTTGATATCTACCAACTTAGTACACCAGTGATTTACATCTAATTTGAAATTTATTTTATTGGTATCACTTCTGAATTTTGCAGATTGAAGGTCAATGGTCATGCTTCTGTACGTCCGTCTACTGCAAGAGCGGAGGAAAGAAAAACCTCGCCTTGTATATAGCAAGACATAGGAAAGGGACAATCACAATATAAGCAAAGACCTGGCAAAGTGAGCAAGCTGGTCTTTAAGAAAGAATAAAGGCGTCGTCAAGAGGCTTTACCAAGCTGTCCAATCCATCCAGTCATTGTTCTTTTGTTAGGGGAAAGATGATGTACTTTCTCTTAAAGCAAAGACATAAAAAAAGCAAAACGAGCAAGCTGTTCCTTAACAGATGAAAGGTGTCAGCTATAGTCTATACCAGGTCACAAAAGCTGTCCATCCAGTCCTTGTCGTCCAATACCTGGGCCAAGAGATGATATACATCTGTCCACTTCCAAGATTGTTGAAAATCAGCCCCAAGGCGTCAACCTGATGTGATGAATGGTGTTGATATAATTAGCAACATTAGAAACATTTTCTGAATGAAAAACATTATTAAAATATATATTGACAATAATATGTAATAAAAATACAGGAGTAACCATTATATTCAACAATATGTAATGAAAATACATGAGCAACCATTAGAGTCAGCAATATGTAATGAAAATACAGGAGTAACCATTAGAGTCAGCAATATGTAATGAAAATACAGGAGTAACCATTAGAGTTGACAATATGTAATGAAAATATAGGAGTAACCATAAGAGTCAATAATATGTAATGAAAATGCAGGAGTAACCATTAGAGTCAACAATATGTAATGAAAATATAGGAGCAACCATTAGAGTCAGCAATATGTAATGAAAATACAGGTGTAACCATTAAAGTCGACAATATGTAATGAAAATGCAGGACTAACCATTAGAGTCAACAATATGTGATGAAAATATACGAGCAACCATTAGAGTAGCCCATGGAATTTTCATTTGGTGGGGGGTGGTTGGTTGCTATGATTGAGAAATTTTGAGGTATCTCTCTTACTAGAATTTGTTCTTAATTGACCAAATGGGATTAAAATAAGATGGTGCTGAGATGCCAACCATTCCCATTTATGTAATGAAATATGTAATGAAAATACAGGAGTAACCATTAAAGTCGGCAATATGTAATGAAAATGCAGGAGTAACCATTAGAGTCAACAATATGTGATGAAAATATACGAGCAACCATTAGAGTAGCCCATGGAATTTTCATTTGGTGGGGGGTGGTTGGTTGCTATGATTGAGAAATTTTGAGGTATCCCTCTTACTAGAATTTGTTCTTAATTGACCAAATGGGATTAAAATAAGATGGTGTGCTGAGATGCCAACCATTCCCATTTGATGAATCTTTCCTATTTTTAACCTTGGATTACATCATTATGATGATATGTGTTATAATCCGATTTTCTGGTCATAACATTGTATATAGGTAAACAGTAACTTTAACACTGGTATCTAATATATCATTTGCAAAAGTGTACCTAAGCACTTTTGTGAAAAACCAATTGAATATTGACCAATCAGAAATCCAGGTAAGTGCCCTAATTCACTTGCGAAAGTTAGAGAAATATGTAGAAATGAACAGCCACCAATAAGAAATAAACTGCAAGAAAAAAATTTGCTTTTGAAATTCAAAATGGTACATAAAAGGTATCGGCATTAGATGAATACCATGCCACTGCAATCTTTTCTCTTTGGTCTTCATGTGATGCATATTGGGAACAGAGATTTCAACCAAAAATCACTGTCAATCAATTTTAAACATTCCTTTTTTTATGTTGATTCAGATCTTTTTACATTCACATTCCTATTTGATGTTGGTAGGGGTTGGCATCTTGGAGAGTAATATCTTATTTTCTACAACATGGAAATTTGAAGTACTGAATGTAGAAGCCAGATTCTCATAACCTTGTTTCGTATAATGTCCTCGCTGCCCGAGATGAGGTCATTTTGATTTGCTGCTGTCCATGAGTCCATATGCCTGTATTCCATGCATCTGTCCATATATTTGTATTCCATGCATCTGTCCATATATCTGTTTTCCATGCATCTGTCCATCTCTGAAAGTTAATTAGCATGATTGTGCAAAATCTACTTGATTTAGACTAATAAAACTTTTTTAGGATGTTTGTATGCATATTTTTATGGCCTGACAAGCATTTGTTATGCTCCCACTGCTTGTAGCAGTAGGCATATTATTTTAGTTCTGTCTGTACATTGTAAAAAGCTTGTTAGCAAATCTGCACAAACAACTCAACATTGACCAGTAAAATTTGGCTGGAATATTTCTATGCATTTGTAGATGACCTTATTAGATTTTTTGTCCATTACGGCAAGTTTTCAATTTTTCTGCAGTTTTGGACTTTGACATTCTTGGCAAAAACGGTGTTGGCACAACTAAGCAAAAATCATTTGAGATAAATAAAATTTACCAGGCATATATTTGTATTCATATGTAGATGACCTGATCGGTGTTTGAGGTTATAAACAGCTATATTTTCATTGTGAGCACATGATTGAATTTTTAGACAAAAGTTTTAGCTCAAATAATTGTTTTCAATAAAGCAGAAATCACTTGAGGTAGGTGAATTGAATTGGATGCTTGTATTTATACAAAGATGTCCTGATTAGATTCCACGCCATTATAGCAATTTTTCTTTTCTTTCTTCTAAATTATTCAACTTTTTGGATTTGTACAAATCTAGTTGCTTTTTTTTGCTTTTTTGATAAATTTTGACCTTTTGGGAATTGGACTTCCTTGGATACAGATGTGATATACAAACTCGAATCTGATTTTTTATAAAAAGAGGAACATACATGGCTTCAAGCTCAACAAGAAATATTTGATACTTGATTATATACAAACTTGAATCTAATTTGTTATAAAAGAAAAACAAAAGTTACTTAAAGCCCAGCATAAAATATTTAATACTCGGTCAAAGGGAGAAAACATTGGATTGCTAATCTTGTTAAAGACAGTTTAATCTCGTGAACTGTGCTTATATATTTTCTGATGACAAACTTGCCAACTATTCCACGTTTCATAGGTGCAGCCATATTTCCTGTTAAAATCTTGCTACAAATGCTTTGTACTTGCTTCCTAACTCTGCTGTACAGGAAGCCATGTGACTTGTGTTTATCTTACACATGGACTTATTTTATCTTGTAAGACACCACGTCAGAAAGCCAAAAAGATTGCCGAGACGTAATTTAGGTAGAAATACAGGGACAAGTATGCTAGTATGTTTCTGGATGTCATGATTAGGAGTATGTTGCATTTTTTGCATGGTTTGTAGCCTTTACTGTGGAGGAGTAACTGTTACAAGAAAACGTGAGCTCCAAGAAAAACTAGTCTTATGTAAAGGCCGTTGGGAAGCAATGAGAAAATGAAATTTTTCACTGTTCTAAATGCTAAAATTCAATTTTGGTCATGGGGACTTTGGGCCTCGTACCAATTTTTCACTTTGAAAGGTTCGCAGGTACGTGATGATGTGGAAGAGGAAGAACTGAAGAGAGACATGTTGTTTCTTATAATTAGAAAGAGTTGATGGGAATTAATAATTGCTACTTCAATGGTAGCACACTTGATGAATGAAAAATTTTCATCGTTGTTGAAATTTCACTCATTTTCTCGTATACAAGCTGCGGCTGAGGAATGGCAAGTCACTTTTTCATGACTCTCATTTGATTGGACAATTTGCATTTTAAGCAGGTGTATTATTATGTACGGTGAAGGATGCGTATAATTGATGCAGGATGAATAAAAGTTCCAAGTCACTTGCCATATGGGACATCTTGCTAACAACATGTTTTAGCCCAGGTCCTTCAAACAGTGAAATAGTTAAGGCAGAAGTTAACATTATCAGTAATGTAATTTCGTGTTTTCCAAACCTTCTAATTATGATGTTGATTATTATTATGATGATGATGATTGTAATAATTATAAAGATGTTTAAAATTTCTTGTAGACTTTTGTAACTATAATTGTGCAATTACATGTACATGTATTATTTGGAATGTCACTAAAAAAAAAAGCATAATTGTGCTACAAGTTTTGGTCCTATATACCTGAATTTAAAATTTATTTGCATTTGTATCCATTTGGATCGATGCATTTTTAAACGAAAGTAAATGATCAAGAATATCCCTATCGTTTTGCACTGAATTTTTTTCTTTTTTTTTCTTTACCAGTTATAAATATGGTGATTATAAAAAAGGTTGATTAATTCTTTTTTACATCAGATTTGTTAAAAGTTCACTATAAATATACCATCAACGATATTTGTGACAGATTTATAAACAATGCCTATAAGCTACATATACCCAAGATGTGGCAGAGCAGATTATAAATCGTGTGCTTCCAATGGCCGACTGTTACCATTTGATGATTTGCATGATAACTGTCCTCAAGATAAAATAAATTGTACAGTTTTTGGTGTGATGACCCCTAGGCAATTCAGAAACATAAATATACACTTATTTTTTGGATCGGGCATTACACTTTGTGGAAAGTTGCCAACAAATTTGCATAATTGTCTTACAAGTCGAGGTCCATTGGTCCTAGAGATGGTAAAATTTTAAGCTCAAATAGTTTGACTGAATTGGGTGTTAAGCTTCAATGTGGCATGGCCATTTACTGCACTGAAAAATGAGAGAAGAAAAAAAAACTAAAGAAATTTCACATTTTTACTGACTCTTTATAATGACATATCTTGGATGGCAAGTTTTATGGTTGAAGTAGAGTTAATGTTCTTTTTTATGTTCTCCAATCTATTCAGTTATGATAATGATTAAAATGGAAACAAAATACATCATTTGCAAAAGATTTTTTTCTCAAGTTTTGTGATTTTAATTGTTAAGTTATGGAAAATTATTGGAAACTTTGGATTTTGTTTGACAAATTTTGACCCTTAAGGTAATCAGTTTTATTGTTAAGTATATTTCTGGATGTAATTGGCTGTCCCTACAGTTTTATTATTAAGTCTATTCCTGGATGTAATTGGTTGTCGCTACAATTTTATTGTTAAGTCTATTCCTGGATGTAATTGGCTGTCCCTACAGTTTTATTATTAAGTCTATTCCTGGTTGTAATTGGCTGTCCCTACAGTTTTATTATTAAGTCTATTCCTGGATGTAATTGGCTGTCCCTACAGTTTTATTATTAAGTCTATTCCTGGATGTAATTGGCTGTCCCAACAATTTTATTGTTAAGTTTATTCCTGGATGTAATTGGCTGTCCCAACAGTTTTATTATTAAGTCTATTCCTGGTTGTAATTGGCTGTCCCTACAGTTTTATTATTAAGTCTATTCCTGGTTGTAATTGGCTGTCTTTACAGATTTATTATTAAGTCTATTCCTGGATGTAATTGGCTGTCTTTACAGATTTATTATTAAGTCTATTCCTGGATGTAATTGGCTGTCTTTACAGATTTATTATTAAGTCTATTCCTGGATGTAATTGGCTGTCTTTACAGATTTATTATTAAGTCTATTCCTGGATGTAATTGGCTGTTTTTACAGATTTATTATTAAGTCTATTCCTGGATGTAATTGGCTGTCCCTACAGATTTATTATTAAGTCTATTCCTGGATGTAATTGGCTGTCCCCACAGATTTATTATTAAGTCTATTCCTGGATGTAATTGGCTGTCCCCACAGATTTATTATTAAGTCTATTCCTGGATGTAATTGGCTGTCCCCACAGATTTATTATTAAGTCTATTCCTGGATGTAATTGGCTGTCCCTACAGATTTATTATTAAGTCTATTCCTGGATGTAATTGGCTGTCCCTACAGTTTTAGACATATTTTCAAATTATATTCAAACTCTATTCCTTAAGGACCCTGAAGTATACCTTAATTTGTAAGGCTTAAATAGAGTTCATAAAGTGTCATTTCTTGTTATCTAATCATTGTACCTGTTAATGATGATGATCATCATTCGAGTTGAAGCCTTAGTCATAAGTCATTGACATTGTAGTGCAACTTGTGACCCAACAAATGATGAAATTGACTATTAATTGCCAGAATGTATTTTTGAAGTGTCGTGGTGTTATTTAGTCAGTTGGCAGATTCTCAAATTCATATTACTTAGATGATGATGAATGCCAAAATTGTTAAGGTTGAAATTTAGTCCAGCATTGTCATTTTCTTGATTTCCAACCACTGTACAGTAGATTTAACTTAAACTGTACACTGTCGAAACCACAGAATTTTGGTTGCTTACAAGTGGTGGCCAGTATAGAGGTTTTGTCAATGTTAAGATGACCATATTGGAACTAGTTTGCAGAGGAAACCAGTCTGCAGTGGGAACCAGTCTGCAGAGGAAACCAGTCTGCAGTGGGAACAGTTTAGGAAAGTTTCACTAGTTATTGATGATGATGAGATTTATGAGGCTATTTAAAACTGAAACTCAAATCCACTATGGCTTCCAAGATATAGATTAAGTCCTATGCACCTTCCTGCATGTAGTAAGAGGTGACTAATGAAGACAGGAGCTGCACTAGCTCGGTGATTGGTGTGTCAGACTTGCAACTGAAATGGTATGGCTCAAATCCTACCATCGGGTCAGACCGGGTCGGCTACCATGTAGTGTCCTTGGGCAAGGCACTTTATTTAAATTACCTCGGCATGAAAAAAACTTGTGTTGCTGTGCTGTAAAACACCAAACCAAACCAAATCTTCCTTTTTACTGTTTCTTGTTGCAGTAATTATCTCACTACATAAAGGAGAGTCGTCATTTTGTGGCAGTAATTAACTCGCTACATAAAGAGTCGCTATCTTGTGGCAGTCATTATGATACTACAGTCTCCAGTTTGGTATACTACATCTGTAAGATGGGGGAGGCTATGGGGTATCAAATAGCCTAAAGGCAGTATTAAGAATTGTGATTTTTTTTTATGCCCCTACCGTATCCATGGATGGGACAAAGTGTTGTTCATCCATGATCCATCCTCATTTCATTTTTGCTCAGTAACGTTTGAGGGACTTTATGAATTTAGACCAAATTTGGTATGAGGTATTACATAAGAAAGAACAAGGTTAAGTTTTTTTAAATCAAAATTTAATTAGTTTTGGCTCCTGTTTGACATCTTTGCTTTTTACTTGCATCAGAATTTTGTATCTGCCGAACAATGTTTCAAGGACTTGATGCAACGAAACCAAATTTGGTTTAAGGCTTTACATTAAAAGACCAGGTCAAGTTCAGTTTCAACTGTTTGCCAGATTTATTTTTGATAGAATATTGTCCATCTGTCTGTTATCGATTTTGTTTCTGCACAATAACTTGTGTTGTCTACAGTCACCAAACATTGTGGATGGCTTGCACTTGGGGTAAGGAAGAACCTTACTGATTTTGGGGTCAAAATGTAAAGGTAGCTGTGACTGAAAGAAGACAATATGGTTTTTGCACGATAACATTAGTTCTACATCACAGACCTGGACCAAAAGATGGGGTTTTTTTTGGGCATGTAGGGTAAGGTAGAAGACTATCGATTTTGGCGTCCAAGGTGAATGGTTAAGGTCACTGACTGAAAGAACAACAATAGTTTTTGGAAAATTTCACCTTTCAGTCATTTACTGTCACCATAATGAGTAGATGACTTGTATGTAGCTTAAGAAAGAAGATTATTGATTTGGGGTCTAAGGTCAAGGTCACTGAAGAAGAAAAGTTCTTTTTGCATAATAACTTTAGTTTTGACCATGTACTTTAAGCAAAGCTTGTGGAGGGCATGCGCTTAAGGTGTGGAAGAGGCCTATTGATTGTAGAGGGCTCAAATGGTGAAGGTCATTGTGACTAAAAAAAATTGTTAATTTTGCAGAATAACTTTAGTTCTGCAGTAAATTTCTTGATCAAACTTTGTGGATGACATTTTCACTTAGGCTAATAAGGAAATGAGTCTAAAGGTCTGAGGTAACATTCATGGCAAGTCTAATAACAAAATAATGGTTTCCGGACATTTAAGTTTAGTTTAAGATAGAGGTTATTGAGACCTATTGGTATGTAATCTCCAAAGTCAGCCATACACTACTAGTACCTAAAAAGAGGACTCTTAAACACTGGGCAGGCGTATGATGTGCCTGTTGTTGACTGAAAATTTTCCCTTAAAATGAATCATATTGGCAGGGCATCTGTGTCATACTGACAAATCTCTTGTCGGTGCATAAGATTTTGTTTATATTCCTGATTAAAATTCAGAGTTTCCTGAAATTTACCGAGTAAGCTTATCTTGAATGGAAGCATCAGTAGGTCCATCTGTTAAAATATCTTGGGGGGGTGGGGAATGGGAATAGCATGATTTAAATTCGACATTTTAAGCTTTTTTGCAAGTTTGTGTCAAATATTAGTTTTGCTTTCATGTATCTACCAGACCTAAGTACAATTTAAGAAGTAATTTATTTTTGAAATTGTAAAATTATGTATTTTTATTGATCTGAATAAAATTCATCAAGGTCAAGGTCATTATCATCTAAAACTCCTGAAATTTGTAATAGATTCTCTCTAATTGTCCCAGCTACCTACTCCATTCTTTTTCTATTTGCCCCCTGCCTTTTCATGAAAGGTAGGGGACATGGTAACAACCCATACATCACACTTTCGTTTCCACACTTTAAATCTTTTTGAGATTAAGGGATGAACCTTGTATCATATACATAATCAATAGGAGGTGTGTCATGTACCACATGATACGTAATATCTTCAAGGTCAAGGTCATGGATAAGTATTTTTAGTTTTCCATCACCTTTTTCTTTCCGTTTTATAATGTCAAAGCTAATTAAGGTATTCAACTTATTAAACAGGTATCACTAAAAGGTGTTTCATATACCATGTTGGGGGTCCTATTTTTAAGGTCCTGGGTCGATACATAGACCTTTTGGCCACTCTTTTCATTCTTTACTTTAACTTGAGAGCTGTATAGATATATGGATGAAACTTGTTATATGTTTACATGTCATTGCTCCAAGGTGTACTGCATACCCATTGGCGGTTCAACCTTCAATGTCAAAGTCAAGTGTCAGTATTTCAAGTTTTAATCACATTTTCCCTTTAGCTTGTGGGCTCTTTAAGATAAATGTATAAAACTTGGAATACTTGTATAATGTCATCAGAGGATGTGTTGCATTCCACATTTGGTGTTATATCTTCAAGGTCAAGCTCACATTTTCTGGTTTCTTGACTTTTATCCTAAAAATTGATCGAGGTTCAGGAACCATGGTACACTTGTGTTTTTTCAGTTTGATGGGATCTTGTGTATCACATCCAAGATTTTATCTTCAAGGTCAAGGTCACTGATCATTTATTCCCCTTAACTGTACTTTATACTTATGCCTTTTGATATAGAGCCATGAAATTTGGTTACTTTCCTCAGTAAATCTGAAGCTCTTGTCGCAAAGGTCATAGATATCATGATTGTTCAATTTTGGTGTCCTGGTCATGGTAGATGAGAAGAAAATGCACTGAAGTTGCTTCTTCTCTTTCATAGGAAGTTAAGGAGGATAAAGCAAAATATATATATCTGTTAGGATGTATCCCACCAAACCAACCTCCTCCTCACATTACTGTTAAAGCATGTAAAATAAAAGTGGCATTTGAATTATTTCCGTCTGCTCTTTTTCCATTTTGTTTTATAACTCTTAATACCCTTTGAGATGGAGACGTAAAAATTTGCCTAATTTCCAGAGGATGTGCTGTATATCACATTTATGGGGTAATATTTATATGGTCATCGTAAAAAGTTGGACTAGTTTTTAGCTCTACTGGTCATAGACCAGTAGAGCTTATGAGATGGTCTGTTGACTGCCATCCGTCTTCAGACATTGGTCCATCCATTAGCTAAAGTTCATTGTCACAACTCCTAAACTACTTGGAGGAATGCCATGAAATTGTACACACATTCATGCAAAGGACTAGTTGGTCCCAAATGATAATTGTGCTGCTCAGACATCCAGTATAGTCACCACAGCAACCATCTTGAAAATATTGCTCTACCTGAATGGAAGGTCATATCAACGTGGGGTTTTCAGTAAAAGATGTGGTATCTAATTGGTCCTCAATGAAAATGGTGCCAATCTGATGTCTAGTATGGCAGCTATCATAAACATCTTGTCACTGCTACTCCTGAATGGAGAGTTGTATTGATGTGGGGTTTTCATTGGAAGACTTCTTATCATGTCTAGTTGGTCCCGAATGAAAGTGGTTCTGCTTGGACATCCAATATGGCTGCCATGGTGGCCATCATCATAATCTTTTTGCCACTATTTTTGAATGGATGGCCACAAAAATTTGGGTTTCACTAAAAGATATTATGATGATGTCTAAATGGCACCTAAATGAAAATGGTGCCTAGCTGACGTGCGACCACATCAGCAATCTTTAAAATCTTGTCACTTCTCTTGAACAGAAACTCTAATCAACATGAAGTTTTCACCAGAAAACTACTTGCGATGTCTAGCTGTTCCTGAATGAAAATGGTTCTGCTTGGACATCCAGTATAGCCACCATAATGGCCAGCTTGAAAATTTTATCAGTAAATGGATGGTCATGTATGAACAATTGGGTTTTCACTAAAAGCCTTTCTATGATATCTAGTTGGGAGTAAATGAAAAGGGTGCCATATTGAAAATCTTGTTTTACTACTACTGAATGGAAAGTAATATCAGCATGGGGTTTATACCAGAAGAGTTGGTCCTAAATGAAATTGGTGCTGTCTGGACTTTCACCATGTCCACCACAGTGGCTGTCTTGAAAATCTTGTCACTATTCCACCTGAATGGATTGTCATATCATCATGTGGTTTTCACTAAAAGACATGTTATGATGTCTGGTTGGTCCTAAATGAAAGGGGCCCCAGGTGGCCAAGTGGTCTAAGGTAATCGCTTTTACAGATCACTCGCATCTCTCCTCTGTCCGCATGGGTTTTAGTCTCGCCTAGGCCAACACAGGTGTGAGAAAGCTTGCCAGTAGCTTTCCGTGAGTTGGTGGTTCTCCCAGGTTCTTCCTGCACCAAATATACTGTCTGCCATGTATAGCCTATCGTGTGCTGAATAATGGCAACAAAAAAAAACCTAATTGAAAATGGTGCTGATCTGACATCCAATATGGCCACCACAGCAGCCATCTTGAAAATCTTATAACTGTTCCTCCTGAACAGTCCTAACAGCATGGGATTGCACCAGAATACTTAACTATTGTGTGTAGTTGGTCATAAATAAAAATTGTGCTGATCTGATGCCCAGTATGGCAACAGCCATCTTGAAAATTGTATCACTATTCCTCCTAGATGGAAGGTCATGACAGCATTGGGTTTTCACTGGAAGATTTATGATGTCTAGTTTGTACCAAATGAAAATCCAGTATGGCCACTATGGCAGCCATCTTGAAAATCTTGTTATTGGTTCTCCTCCTAAATGGAAAAGTGTAATGTCACTGGTTTTCACCAGAAGACTAATTATGATATCTAGTTGGTTCTGATTGAAAATGGTGCTGAACTGACCACAAATATGGCTGTCACAATTAACATATTAAAAATCTTGTCAATAATTCTCTTGAATGGATGGTCATATCACAATTTTTTTCACCAGAAATTTTCAGATGGTGTGTAGGTTGTTCTAAAGAAATAATGGTGCTGATCTTGCATCTAATATGGCTGCCACTGGCAAATTTGAAAATCTTGTGGTTCAAGAATATCGGAGATGGCTTCAGCACTTGGAAGTTAAAAAAAGAAATGGTCTTGTCTTAATTCCTGGAAATTCTTTTTGGACATTAGACATTAGAGCATCAATCCCTTTGAGGGACTCTGTTAGCTCTACTGGTCATAGACCAGGAGAGTCTGTAAGATGGTCTATTGTCTGTCATTCATCTGTCCAATAGTACAAGATTGTTATCACCACTCTTAAACCTGGATTGCCATTAAACTCCACACACACTTGTCTTGTGGTCTAGTTGATCCTAAATGAAAATGGTGTTGCTCTGACTTCCTGTATGGCTGCTCCAGTGGCCATCTTGAAAATCTTGTTATCACTACTTCTGATGGATGGTCATATCAACATGGGGTTTTCTTGTGATATTTAGTTGGTCTGAAATGAAAATGGTGCTGACCTGCCATCCAATATGGCTGCCATAGCAGCCATCTTGAAAATCTTGTCACTAATTCTACTGAATGGGATGGTCATATCAGCATGGGGTTTTCACTAAAAGATTTCTTATGATGTCTAGTTGGTGCTAAATAAAAATGGTACTGCTTGGACATCCAATATGGCAGCCATCTTAAAAATTTCTTTGTCACAACTTGTCCTGAATGAAAAGTCATATTGACATGGTTTTTTAACCAGAAGACATCTTATAATGTCTAGTTGGCCCTAATCAAAAATGGTCCCACTGGCACATCCAGTATGGCTGCCATGGCAACCAGATTGAAAATCTTTTTGCTACTCCTTCTAAAAGGATGGTTGTATCAACATGGGGTTTTTATTAAAAGACTTGTGATGTCTAGTTGGTCCTAAATAAAAATTGTGCCTGTTGGACATCCAGTATGGCTGCCATGGTGACCATCTTCGAAATTTTATCACGACTCTTGAATGAATTGTCATATCAACATGGGGTTTTCACTCTGACTTAATGTGATGTCTAATTGGTCCTAAGTGAAAATGTTGCCAATGTTACCTCAAATATGGCCATCTTTAAAATGTTGTTATTGCTATTTCTCCTAGATTGCTGGTCATATTGTCATTGTGCTTTAACTAAAAGATTTGTGATGTGTAGTTGGTCCGAAATGGAAATGGTGTTAATCTGAAGTCCAGTATGGCCACCATGGAAAGCATCTTGCAAATCTTCTTGTCATTACTCCTCCAATTGTAAATATTCTTATCTCTACTCCAAAAAAATGGATGGCCATATCAACATGGGGTTTTCACTAAAAGACTTTTTATGGTACCTAGTTGGCCCCAAATGAAAATTGTGGCAGTTGTACATCCAGTGTGGCTGGCACAATGACTGTTTGAAATTCTTGTCACTACTATTCCTGAATGAATGGTGATATTGTTGCCAGTCTGATAGCCAATATGTCTGCTACAGCAGCTACATGTAATTCAAAAATTGTGTTGTTGCTGAAGAATATCGGAGATGGTTTCAACACTCTGCCATTAAAAAGCATATCTAATGATATCTAGTTACTCATAAATGAAAACAGCACTGATCTTGCATCCAATATGGCTGCCACAGTGGCTAATTGAAAAATCTGATTGCTTGAGAATATCAAGAGATGTTTCAACGCTTGGCAGTTAAAGAAAAGAAATTGTCTTGAATTCCTGGAAATTCTTTTCGGCCAGTACTGCATCAGTCTCTTAAAGGGACACTTGTTCTTGTATGTCTGCCATCTTGGTGGAGTGTTGTATACTATGACTGTTAACTTATCCTTTTCTGCATGATAACTTGGGCTATATATAGCATGTATCTTCAGTTGCTTTTGAGTTCAAGTGGTCAAAGGTCACTGAAAGAAAAATGGTTTTTATCCAGAAACATTGGTTCTACACCAAAGACCTTGACCAAACTTTGTGGATGACTTGCATTTGGGGTAAGAAAAACTGTTAATTTAAAGATAAAGGTTGCTGTGACTGAAAGAAGAGAAACGGTTTCTGCACAATGACATTAGCTCCGCATCACAGATCTGGACCAAAACTTTTTGGATAGTTTGCATTTGGGGCAAGAAAAAAGCCAATTGATTTCAAGGTTAAAGGAAAAGGTCACTGACTGAAAGAAGAAAAGTGGTTTCCACACATTAGATCTACATAATAGATCTGGACCAAACATTGTGGATAGCTTGCACTTGGGGTTACCTTAGTAAAGAAGAAGCCAGTCGATGTTTGGGTTGAAAGATGAAAGGACAAGGGCACTCTGCCTGAAAGAAAACATTGATTTCTGCACACAAAAATTAAGTTGTCAATTTTGTGCCTTCACCAATGTTTGTGGACTTGCATGATGCTTGAGAAAAAAGCCTATTGATTTTGGGGTCATATGTCAAGATCACTGAAAGAAGAAAAGTGGTTTTTACATAATTTTAGTTTCACACTATGCACCATAAGCAGAGTTTTTGGAGGGCTTGCACTTAAGGTATGGAAGAAGCCCATTGATTTTGGGGTTAAAAGGTCAAAGGTCAGTCATGGTGACTAAAAATCTTTTGCAGAACATGTTTTAGAGAAGTTCCTTTAGTAAATTTTGTGGATGGTTTGTTCTTGGAACAGTAAAGAGATATAAATCCTGGGGCCTAAACATTGGAGGTCACAGTTATAGTACATGTATGTCTAATGACATACTATAACTGAACATAATTTTATTTCAAGACTTCATTCCTTGATCAAAGGTCAAGGTTATTGCAACCCATTAGTTGGTGATCTCCGGATTCAACCATACTCTGCTAGTTCCTACACAGAGGACTATTAAACTTGGAAAGGGGGGGGGAGGGGTAGTATAATGTGTCATCCACATGTACATGTATTCTTCTTGACCTAAAACTTTCCCCATTAGGCCTTGAAGTGAACCATATTGAAGTGGCTCTCTTTGTCATACTGACAAATTTCTAGTCCATGCATAAACTTTTGTTTATATTACTGATTAAAATTCATAATTTCATACAAGTTAAAGCGGAACTTTGTTCTGAAAGGAAGCTTCACAAAACCTTAAATCAGTCCATGTATTAAAATATCTCACAAAAATGAATTAAGTGTGATATCAGAAGTTTGCTTTACAAGTTTGTCTAGTGATTTGCTTTGATGTATCTGCCAGGCCTAAGCACAGTTGATTAAATTTATTTTTTAAATGTTATTGTAAATTGCTTTGTATTATTGCTGATATGAATAAAGCTTATCAAGGTCAAGGTCTTGTAAAAGCCCTGAAATTTTTCATTAATTCTCTTTAATTGTACCAGCTATCCCCTCCCTTCATTCTCTTTCTCATCATATCTGGCCTTTTCGTAAAAGTTGAGGGGGAGGGGGAGGACACGATAACAACCCATTCATCACACTTTCATTTTGACTATATACTTGCACATTATACGTATTAGGTGTGTGTCATTTAACACATTGAGAGTTCCGTCTTCCAGGTCATCCTTAAGGTCAAGGACATTTTTTCATTTTTTATTTCTGTCACACTTTCCATTTCACTTGTCGGCTGTCGAGGCATTAGAGATTAAGGGATTAAATACGGTATACTTGCACATTGTCATCAAAAGGTAAGTACTGTATCACATAGTCATACCTTTAAGGTCAAGGTTACGAGTCAAGATTTATATAGAGTATGCCACTTTTCTTTCCACTCAATAAATTTAGAACTGTTCGAGATTAAGTGTTGAAACTTGGTATACATCATCAATTTTAGAGCCATTTGAGATCAAGGGGTGAAACTTGGTATACATTTTCATTAGCAAGTGTCTTGTGTGGCACATAAAAGCACATCACTGTGACGTCACACATGCGCTACATGTGCTTTGTATTCTGATATTGTGGGGTGAGCTAAGACGGTACAAGTCCTGTAACTAACAATGATGCAAAGTGATGTTTAAAGTGTGATTTGTATGTATTTATTATTTGCAATACAAATTATTGTATTATTTACAATACAAATGATTGTTTCTGAGAAATAAATTCTTCAAAATCGCCTTCAGTATTTTGCTGTAAAAATTATTTCCTACTGAGAAATAACAGGATAACAAAATTGTCTTGTACATTATTAATTATCAATTCATATTAATTGTCAAAAATATCACAAATGTCCTCTTACAACTGTCAATTTAGATGAATGTAAACAATAATACGGAATTTTTTTTTAACCTGCTGGGAATAATTGGAGTAAAATATTTCATATTGGGTATTTCAAACAGAAATCAGTAGTTTTCTTACTATTTGGATTCATATAATGGGCCAGTTTGATCATCACCTCCAGTAAGTACTTGAATTGGCTAATGCAAGTATTTCAGCTCTTCAGGAATTGTCGCTGATATATTCAGTGAGACCATACCAGTTTATTCGTTTGTGTGCTCATTTGGGATTGTAAGTGCCACATGCCGTATATACAAATGGATGCTGTGTGGACAGTGCCATTCAGGCTGATGGGAAAAAAAAAGGATGAAAATAAGGTAGTAAACAGCAATATGAAGCACGTTTTAAAATGTGATTGCCGTGAGTGCTTTATATGGGAACCAAGCAATAAACAAAGAGCTCTATGTTGTGTTTGTCACAAGGAAATTGACATTGAATTGATGGGCGTGAGGGCTCTGTAGCCCCATGGCAAAATTGAAAAGCACAGCAATGCAATATCGACAGTAGGAATGCATTTTGAATATTTTGTGCTTAAACAAAAAAGAATCTGAGAATCATAAACCCTGCCAAAAAAAAGACGGAGCTCCTGAAACTGATGTAGATGAGATGATTACACCTCAGTCCCCTTTCTCCATACACTTAAACTCCCTAAGTCTCGGGATCTTCACCTTAATACATTTTTTTTTTTACAAAATCGGCTCTTGTCTAAGAATGAGCATACAAATCTGAATTTTCATGGATTCTACACACCACAATCAACAGGCGAGCTGCAGTGGCTCAGTGGTTAGCGTGCCGGACTCTCAACCGAAAGGGTGCGGGTTAGAATCCTACCACCGGACCAGCCTGGGTCACCTACCTTGGTGTGTCCATGGGCAAGGCACTTGACTCCAATTGCCGTGGCACTAAATAACCTATTTGTGTTGCTGTGCCGTAAAGCACCAAACCAAACTAAACCAAACCACAATCAACATGTTTCCCCAGAAGTTTAGATACTGTTAATAATT
Source organism: Margaritifera margaritifera (assembly GCA_029931535.1). Classification (NCBI taxonomy): domain Eukaryota; kingdom Metazoa; phylum Mollusca; class Bivalvia; order Unionida; family Margaritiferidae; genus Margaritifera; species Margaritifera margaritifera. Next base: position 4,792,562 of record JAQPZY010001637.1, read on the forward strand.
AGTGCTTGAAAATTAAATTTGTGTCTTTGAAAAGGCATTGAATTTTCTTTATGAAATTCCTATAAACCATGAGCTCTGTTGGATGACAGATTACCCCTGTATTTATACATCTGTGACTTCATTATGCAGTTGGTCTATTGCAGGGTAGGGAGTGCATAGCCCCATCTTTAGGGTCAATGTCATAAGTAAATATTCTGTCGCACTTTCGCTCCCCTAATTAAAGATATTTGAGAATAAGCAATCCAACTTCGTATGTTTGTATATTATCACAAGAAAGTGTGCAGTGTACCACATTAGGGGACCCATCTTCACAGTCATTATTTTAAGTTTTAGTAACATTGTCCTTCTGCTCTAGGACTTGCATAAAACTTTGCATACTTGTCTGATGTCATTAGAAGATTGTGTTGTTAGCGTGCCGGACTCTCGACCGAAAGGGTGCGGGTTAGAATCCTACCACCGGACCAGCCTGGGTCACCTACCTTGGTGTGTCCTTGGGCAAGGCACTTGACTCCAATTGCCTCGGCACAAAATAACCTACTTGTGTTGCTGTGCCATAAAGCACCAAACCAAACCAAACCTCAATCAACATGTTTCCCCAGAAGTTTAGATACTGTTAATAATTTGTGCTTGAAAATTAAATTGGTGTCTTTGAAAAGGCATTGAATTTCTTTATGAAATTCCTATAAACCATGAGCTCTGTTGGACAACAAATTACCCCTGTATTTACATCTGTGACTTCATTATGCAGTTGGTCTATTGCAGGGTAGGGAGTGCATAGCCCCATCTTCAAGGTCAATGCCATAGGTAAATATTCTGTCACTTTCGCTCCCCTATTTAAAGATATTTGGGAATAAGGTATCCAACTTCGTATGTTTGTATATTATCACAAGAAAGTGTGCAATGTACCACATTATGATTAGGGGACCCATCTTCACAGCAGGGCCGGATTATCCATTCGGCAAGGTGGGCAACGTGCCTAGGGCCTCCGAGGCTCAAGGGGCCCCCGTATATTATCGTATGCTTTTCACAGGCAGTGTTTTTAACAGTACTGTTGGCTGTGCCCAGGGCCCCCAAAAACCTTAATCCGGCCCTGCTTCACAGTCAGTATTTTAAGTTTTATTAACATTGTCCTTCTGCACTAGGACTTGCAACTTCTTTAACAATAAGTGCATAAAACTTTGCATACTTGTATGAGGTCATTAGAAGATTGTGTTGTGGTCTGAATTTGAAGTTGTATCTTCAGTGTCAAGGATACGTCTGTACTTTATGGTTTATTCAATTTCTGATTTATATACGTAAAAGTTTAACTTGTAGGAACCATGTATACTTAATGTTTCTCAATTTGATGGCATCTCGTACACAGTCGAGGTTTTATCTTTAAGGTCAAGGTCATAATTTTTTCCCGTTGACTGCTCTTTTATAACTTTTGACTTTACACATCATCATTGTATACTTTTGGTGACTTTGTGATGATAGGTGGGAAGAAAAATTCACACCTACCTCTCTTCCTCACATTGTGGTTAAAAACGGGTAAAATAAAAGTGGTGTTTTGGTCTGCTGAGCTGTCCATCAGTTGCAATTTAATTTGCACGGTATAACTTGAGAGTTGCGTGAAATAGGAAGTTAGAGTGTGTGTTGCTAATGTAGTTTTTGTTTTGAATTACATTTTGGGTCCTGTCTTCAAGGTTATGGTCATGCATCAACATTGGAAATTGTTTCTGCTCTATTATCTCTGAGATTATTTGGGGAATAGTGATGAAACTTGGTGCACATTTACGTATAGTAACTAAAAGGTGTGTTGCCTATCGTAGTTGAGATAATATATTCAGGTCCAACTTAAGGTCACGTGTTCCGTTTTTTTCCATTTTGCTTAAAAACATACATTTTGGTGGAGACAAAAAAATTTGTACATTTTCCAGTGGATGTGCTGCATATGACATTTGGGGTTATATTTTTAAAGTGGAGCACAAAGTTCACATTTTATTTGTTGTACATCTACCATTGTGGTAGAGCATATTATGCTACAACTGTTAACTTTTACTTTTCCGCAAGATAACTTCAGTTCTACAGCTTTTCCTTCACCAAAGTTTAGAGATCGTTTTCATTTGTGATAAGAAATAAGCCTGTCGATTTGGGGGTTAAAGGTCAAAGTCCCTGACTGTAAGAAGAAAAAGTATTAGCTCAACAACAGTTCTACATCACAGACCAAATATTGTGGATAGCTTGCACTTTGGGTAGGACTGAAGCCTATCAGTTTTGAGGTGAAAGCTCCAGGTCATTGGCAGAAAAAACAAAATGGTTTCCACACAAAAATGTTGGTTCTACATTACAATCCTTGACCAAGCTCTGGATAGCTTGTACTTTGGGTAAGGAATAAGCTTATAAAATTTTGTGTCAAAAGGGCAAAGGTCAAGATCACATTTAAAGAAGAATGGTTCAGCACAGCAAACAGTACCAGATGTTATTGTTAGCTTATTGATTTTGGGGTTGAAATTAAAAGGTTACTGACTAAAAGAAGAATGATTTCACCAAAAAAAATTCCGTTCTTGACCACATGCCTTCACCAGAATATTTTTAGATGACTTCCACAGTGGGTAAGAAAGAAGTCTATCAATTTTTGGATCAAAGGTCAAGGTCACTGACTGACTGAAGAAAATTATTTCTGCATACTAAATTGAGTACTGCATCACAGACCTGGACTAAACGTGCAAGTCTTGTACTTGGGGTAAAGAAAAAAAATTCATCTGATTGGGGGTCAACAAGTCGAATGTTGAGGCCACTGACTGAAAGAAGAACAATGGTTTTTGCATAACAACTTCAATTTTTGACCATGTACCATACCTAAAGTTTGTTGAGGGCTTGCACTTAAGGTATGGTAGATGTATACCGATTTTGGAGTTCAAAGGTCACAGTCCATGTGGCTCATAGAATATGGATTTTACAGAATAACTTTTATTCTAGTGTCAGTTCCATGACCAAACTTTGTGGATGGCTTGCACTTGGAGAATAAAGCAACCTATATATTCTGAGGTCATGCCCACACCAAATTTTGCTAACCTTTTGCACATAAGATTCTCACATGAGATCTAACTCGTGTTAGTCTCCTGTGCATTTTAACATGCAAATTAGGTAGAACTCACATGAGCAATAGCATCTAACAAAATCTAAAAATCACATGAGCAAGATTTTGCTCACGTGAGCAAGCATTTTCTCACATGAGCAAGTCTGCTCATGTGAAAATCACATGAGCAGGAATGGTTAATGTAAGCAAGAGCTTGCTCACGTGAGCAATAGGGAAAAAAAATGACTAGGATTTGATTTGTATTTGATAAATATTTCTGACAAGAATGAAAAAGAACCAAGTTCCTATAATAAAACTTATTTAGCAGCAATAAAGAGATTTTCAAAGTGATATTAAAATCTAGAAAATGAGCATAATCAAGTTCAATTATGCATGTTTTTGTGAGGTTTCTCACATGAGAAAAAAGACAACCCATATATAAATATGTGATGATAATGATTTTCAATTATTGTAATTATTATATCACATGCATTCTGTAACAATAAATGATTGCAGCACAAATGGGCAAGTGTAAAACACTTGTTCACTCATCAAGCAAATTAATGTGATTATTGTGAAAGCAATGGTCTTCACGCACATGAAACCAGCTAGGTGCACTACATCCAAGCACTGATTTCATTACTGATGATAACAAAAGGTATAGGGTCTCAGGCTAGCATTGACCAATCAGAAAAGGTTGCTTTTATTGACTCGATGAATAATCCAAAATTATACCAAACAATGTTTTAATGTTTATATTGTTGTTGATAAACATTCAGTGCATTATGCACTGACAATTGTAAACATGTAGAAGTATTTGCAAGGTGTGCAGCTGCCATTGAAATGGCAAAAATTAGATGACAAGGGAGCGCGATCACATATATGATGAACATGAGAGACTAAGAAAGTACCAGAAATGCTGGGAAAATGGACACTAATGGCTAAAGTGTGACGCAGGAGAGACTCTGTTCTTGGTGAAATACAGTTATTGTTTTGAGTTGATGGTAATGAATAATAAATGTTGAATTAGAAACTGAACTGGCTTCTGTTTGATTTTAGCAAGATCAGTGAAATTTAGACAGGATCAATGAAAATATTATTTTGGTGATTTTTGTGAAAAAAATTCTAATTTTGAGCCATGTATCTTGTTTTACATATGCAAACTTTCTAGAACTAATTACACATACTCCTGCTTGTTTGCTGTTAATCATACAATTTCAGTGGGGACCCCTAAAATCTGAATAAATCAAAGGAAACGACGTGGGAAGGAATAAATACAAATTCATAATTGTTTGAAACAATATTTATCATAATTGCTTAAAACTATCAAAGTTAAACATTATTTTGTACACTTGTGCAATATATCAGTAGTTTCGATCATAACTTTTGAAAGTTTGTTAAAATGAAACCTCTCAATAGAGTACCATGATGTACTGATATTCTGTTCAATTTCTTTTGTAAAACGCTCTGTACACAAAATATATTTCATTAGCTGTTACGTTGTCTTTTTTAAATTCAGCATACTGCGTTCCTTGCAAAATTGTTGCATGCAGAGCAAATTAAGGCGACAGTGGATGTATGATCTAGATCATATCCAATGTATTATTAAGGAAAGATTCCAGAAAATTCAGGCTGATACACAGAAAGGCAAGCTCTTCAGTCTAAGGAATCTCTTGCAGCCGCTTTCTCGAATATGTGGTACACAGAAAGGCAAGCTCTTCAGTCAAAATAATCTCACGGCTGCTTTCTTGAATATGTAGGGAATCTTCACTTTTTTTATGTAGGGTTTAGAGTTTTTACTTCACTTCCATATAGAAATCCATTTTTTGGAGGGGGGATGTTGTCAGGTGGTTAAAGGTTCCCTCTCCCCATCTGTTAAAATCGTACACTATTGGGTGAAAAACAAGAATGTTAGCCATTTGAATTAAACAGAACCACCTCTTCTAAACAAATCCTCTCAGAATAAAATCCTAAATCCTTCTCTGCTTCTTGTATGATTCAAGTATCATCCACTGAAATAGATTACATGCAGCAACATGTACTATGTAACCTGGACAACAAATGTGACTATTTACCTATTTGGCAAAGGCATTTTTTTTTTTTTTTTTTAATTCAACATTCGAAAATCACTTCATAAGTCTTAAAAACATCTGTAAGTGTTATTCATGATCATCCAGTTTGAAAGCTGCAACATCATATCTGTCAAACGTTTGGTACTTTACATCTTTAAATAAAAAACAAAAAAAAGCAAGATGAAATTACTCACTTCACACCTTAAAGCCTTTGAAATAGATCCACTGCTGTATTCTTTGAAAAATTAAAAGTTTAAAAATTAGAAGCATACCTACATGTATATGACTTCTGAACTTGCCTCAGTTACAGTTCAAACTTCACTGCATGAAGACAACTGTAGAATTTTATATGCTAGAAGAAAAACAGTCCCTAACAAAAACAGAAAGTAGATTAACAAGCTTGCATGTAATTTATCGGCAACCGTTCTAACTTCGTGTTTATCCTTGATTCGTGCGCCATGTTTCTCGTGACCTCACACGCTTGTTTTGAGATCCTGACGTAATCAACTGGGACACTAGCATTTGTTGACAGTAACAGTTAGTGATGATTAAGACATATTTGAATACCTAATACAAATCAAATAGAAAAAATACAATGAAAATGGCAAATTTTACTCGTGCCATACACTTTGTGGCCCTGGAGTGAGTGTTAGCCATTCAAGCCAGGGCTACTGTTCACGTGTTGGTTTTCTTTACCTTTTGATTAGCAGGAAACTGGAAACAGATTTTTTAGATGGCAAAGGCAATGTAAAAATCGGGTCATTATAACATGCACTTTTTATATCATGTTAGAAAAAATAAATCCAATGAAAAACTATATAGTATGCAATTTTTCATTGAAATATTTTAATATAAGACCAAAAAAAAAATGTGTTTCCTATTGCACTGGTTTTAAAATTAGGGTAGGCAGGTACTTTTTTTTTTTTTTTTTAAAACATTATATATAAATCAAATAATATTTAAAGTGCTTCAAAGTACCAGGCATAACTGGCTCAATTGGATGCAAAAATCAATTTTGGCAATGTGATTTTATTTAAAAATAAATTTTTTTTTTCTTTAAACATTATATATAAATAAAATAATATTTATAACCCTTAAAAGTACTGGGCTAAACCGGCTCAATTAGATGCACAAATCAATTTCAGCAATGTGATTTTTTTTTATAATAATTTTTTTTTTTTTTTTTTAAAGTGTTATATATAAAGCAAATAAAATTTCAAGGGCTTCAAAGTACTGGTCAAAACCGGCTCAGATGCACAAATCAATTTTGGCAATTTGATTTTTTTTTAATAATGAAAAAAAAAAAATTGGAGGAGGGGGAGTGCTAGGGTCAGCAACATGAAACGGGGACTGTCGACCGACCAGAAACATTGTTTTGTTTTTTTTTTTGGCCTAAGGGAACAAAATCTTTGTTATGAAAAAGCATAAACAAAAAAATCTTTTAAAACTTTACAGTACCTTAAAATATGATAATTTTATCAGACAGCTTGAAAAAAAGAATGCATATTTTTTTCTTTCATATTTTTGCCATCATTATAAGTATTTTATTGCAGTAGATATCCGTTTGAAAGAAATGATTTGTATTGCATATGCAAATATGAATAATACAGGGACATCATACACGATATATTTCTAGAGTAAACTTTGACCTAATTGTCGCATTCCAATCTTACGTAACGTGGCCTTTATTTCAGGGGCATGAACCACAGAGAACTTCCGGAAATAGACACATTTAGACACGCTCGGAAAACGGCAGCTCGCAAAGAATTTGGAGAGTTTATGAATAAATTAAGCAGATGTAGTTAAACACTTTCTTTGGCGATTTCAATAGTTTCTCACAATATTATAATATAAACGTTAAAATTAACGTTGAGGACACGAATCATGGTAGATCAAGTATACTAATTTCGTCACACTATTCTCGATAACTGACAATATTAATGCATCGTGAACTGCAGTTTGGCAGGCGCAGCAGTAAATAATGATCTGAAAAATTATCGTTTCAATGATTGTTAGGAGCAAGATTACAAGGTCGTCTTATTTGACGTATTAAATCGTGGGGGCAAAGCTGAGAAAGCGGCAGCCAAACTGCTCTACCCGTAAACAGGCAAAATGCAATACGGTCTTGATTTTACTCACCAACATGATAATGCATGATTTTAAATTATCTCCTGGTTTCTATGATCAGTTGCTGCACATAATATTGGTATTGCTTGCAATGAAATTTAAAAATGGCGCTTGTTTGAAAGCGAGGCTACCATGGTAGTTGTGTGTTGAAGTGTCTTCAAAACATTATGTGTATATTATGCTATCAGTAAACCAGTCTTCAGACTGTAAACAAGGGAAATAACCGGCATTATTTTCTCTACCGATTTCAGTCACGGAAAACCACATTTAATCTTGTGTGGTTTTATTTTATTATTTGATTTGGTTTTTGAAAGCAAAATTCTTGAAGCATAATTCTTTATAGCATGCTGGAAGAATGGGATGGGTCTCTAGCTCACATGAGAAAAACCAACTTAGATCAAATCTAAAATGTGTCTGATCAGAATTGAAGTCCAAATTTCTCACGTGAGAAATTAGAACTCTGCCTTATTTTCAAACATAGTCAGATATAAGGGGAACGAATATTTTCTAAGTCATACATTCTCATGTGAACATTCAAATTCTCACGTGAGCAAAATCTGCAGGTGAGAAAATTTGGTTAGTTTTTCAAAGGCTCACAAGATCTAACAAACTGCACACATGAGCTTGCAAAATCTACCCAATTTGCATATGTTTCTAACACGGTTCTCACGTGAAGCTTATGAGCAGCTCATGTGAATTTGTGAGATTTTTCTGTACGGGAGGTAAATCTAACAAAATTGCAGTTTCTGCACAGTAATTTTATTTGAAGACTGCATACATTGACCAAAGGTTTAGGTCATTGAGACCCATTTTTTAATAATCTCCAGAGTCAACTGAGCCCTTATGGTTCCTACATAGAAGACTATTAAGCACAGGGCAGATATTTTATGTGCTGTCTACTGTACTTTTTAGCTCTACTAACCGTTTTTCTTCCATTGTCCATCTGTCCTTTATCACAAGTTTGGTATTGCTAGTCCTCCTAAACTACGAGGATGATTGCCATGAAACTTTAAACATTCATTTCGTGATCTAGATGGTCCTAAATGAAAATGGTGCAGCTTGTACATCCAATATGATTGGCACAGCATCCATCTTGAAAATGTCACTACACCTTATGAAAGGATGGTTATATCAACGTGGGATTTTCACTAAAAGACTTCTTATGAAGTCTGGTTGGTACTAAATGAAAATGGTGGTGATCTGATGTCCATCTTGAAAAATCTTTTTGCTACTTCTCCTGAAGGGAAAGAATATTGACACGAGTTTTCACCAGACTTGTTGTGATGTCTAGTTGGTACTAAATGAAAATGGTGTCAATCTGATATCTAATATGGCTGCCACAGCATCCATCTTGAAAATCATGTTATTGCCATGCCTCCAGAATGGATTGTTTTATTAACGTGGAATTTTCACTAAAAGACTTCATATGATGTCTAATTGGTCCTAAATGAGAATACCCGGTAGTGCTCATCAGATGTCCAAGATGGCTGCCACATTGGCCATTTTCAAAATCGTGTTATTGCTAACCCTACTGAATGAAAAGTAATGCCGCCTTTCACCAGAAGACTTCTTATTGTGTGTAGTTGAACCATTTTTACATCAAACCAGACGAAAAAACTACCAGAAAAAATGATGCAAACCTTTGGAATCCCACTTGTAGATGGCATTTGATTCTATCAGTCAAAAGGTGGGAGCTAGTGATAATGCCATCTCCATGTCCCAATTAACACAATGTAACTAACTCTTGCAATTCACAATCTGACCCCTCAATGACTCTGTTCTGATTTTCCTATACTATCTGCACATTTAGTCACTCATAACTTTCACCACCATAAAGAAGACATTCCAAACCTTTCCCCATGTACCAATTATGTACCTTGTTGATTTTGAATGGCCACTTTTATACGAAGTTTATCTGTTGCTTTGTGTCTTCCCCACAATATCGTGGTTTTTGAAGACTTTGCTTAAGACTTATTCGGAGTGAATGTGACTAGATCGTCATTTCTTCAGTGATTGGTTATTTCTTTCAGTGAGTCTTTTCAAACATCATCATGAATTGCCACATCTTGGCCTAACCTGGAAATGTATAAGGGTCTTGATCTCTATGATACATTTACAATATAGTACATAAACAGATTAGTTGAAAAAATGTAAAAAAAAAATTATTTTCCAAATGACCCTGAAAGAAAATAAACTTCATTTTAATTTTAATTTAAATTGTTCTAATTTTTAAGTATTCATTGCTCATATACACAGTGCCCAATAGTCACTTGCAAAATATGTTATATACAGATCACGTGCATCAAAAACCCCAAATCTCGCCTGTTATAAAAATTGTGTTTTATCGTATAAAACACTGGAAAAATTTTGCCAAAGTGAATAACAGAAGTGACGAGTTGAAGAAAAGGGGGACCCTATTGTCAACTTTTGGTACATGATTTTTTTTTATTGCTGTATGTTACATTTTATTTTCTTTCATTTGGCTGTGGGCAAAGAAAAGTGTTACTTTTTAAAAAAACAAATGTATGCGAGTGTGTCTTTGTGCACAATAATTGTCAATGTATGTGTGTGTGTTGTGTCTAAGGGAACACTTGTAAAGATCAGGATGCAAAATAATTTAAGGTAATGCTCCATACAGCAGGCCAGGTCAAGTGGTAATTTAGGGGAATGTGTAAAATCCTGACAACTTTTGTTCAATTAAAAAAATCAAAAATAATGCCCAATAATCGCATTCACTCCCAAGTAGACTGGAAATGTAATCTCCGACAACCATAATATTGTGGGCAAGACACTAAACAAGAAATAAAATCAGTAAGGTACATGATTGGTACATGGGGGAAAGATTTGGAATGTCTTTAGGGTGGTGCAAGTTACGAGTGACTAAATGTGCATATCATATAGGAAAATTGGAAAGGAATCGTTGAGGGGGCTGATTCTGAACTGCGAGAGTTAGTTACCTTGTGTTAATTGCGAGTATGGGAGGGTGTTGTCATTAGTTTCCTCCTTTTGACTGATAGAATTGTTTGCCTGTGCACTTGTAGTATTTGTTCAGGTTGAATACTACTGGGAGGATTGTAATGCAACTATGTGTTGGATTAAGATGATTAATACTTTTTTTTTTTTATTATTCCTTTTACAAATTCGTATATCTACCATAATTGGACATTTTTACTATTTACTAGCCAAAAACTTGATCACAAGAAATCCACTAGAAACAGCAGTAAGCATATATTCAAATTTGTTCTGTTAATCAGAATGCTGATAAAATCGTAATTTTTTAGGTTGTCTATGTTTTCATATGTAGCATTAGAATAATGGTAAAAGAGCATCATTCAAATTACCATGTAATCAAACCTGTGATTTAGATATTTGAGTATTATTTCATTTCCCAGTATAACCCGCTTCTTTCTTTTGAAATTCTTCTAAACATTATCATGTTTAATTCACTCCCATTTTCCACAACTACGTCCTGTTAATGTTAGGACATTTATTACCGCTTGGCCAACAATTGCTGGGTGATGATGATACTGCCATCTCCTATTAATGTTAGCAAATTTTTATTTTGCTTCTAATGCAGAGTTATACAGATAAGGAGAACTGAAATTCAATGACTTTTAATGACCAGTTTTCAAGGACTACACTTGGTATAAAGTGTTCTACTTCCAGTTACAAATTTAAATACAAGAAACAAAAATAAACACAAGGTATAAATAAATGTAATGAAATATGAAACACAAATAATAATAAAGTTGTTGTAACTGCACCCAAAAATTAAATGCTGCCCTTTAGCTGCTGTACTTTATACTTCAGCTGCAACTCGAGTACTTTCACTTGCTCGTCTTTTTCTTTTCCATTTCTTCCGAGTCCGTTGGACAGCGACGTTAGTGTGATTGCCCCTTTCTCTTCTGCTTCATTTGCCAGTTTGTCTGCTGCCTGAAAAAGGCTGCTGACTTCCATAATATTTCAGCATATTGCTGCTTAGCTACGATGTCGGTCTTGACATGGTCGAGGCTACGAACTGATCCTATACCTTGCAGTGGAGCAAATAAAACTATTGTCAAAGACAAAAAGATGAGTACAAATCTACTACTTGAGTAGAGTTATGTTTTTCAGGAAGTTTGGCTTCTGAGAATGTTATTGAATGCGTGCCATATTTACTATGATCTGTTTAAATTTCCAAAGAAGGATGCAATGTCCTTACAGAACACGCATCGCGTTTTTATGAAAAAACACTTTCCCACGGTGGATTTTAATCCTTTTCACGCTGTGTCTGTCGCGGACAGGATATAGTGGTCATAGTGGATAGATCAAGTTTTATTGCCCATTTGAAAGTCGCAGCAATATAATTATGTAATAGTGGACGCCCACTACCTTGCGTGGAACTTACCTCTCGGCTCGGCTACAGCACACAGTGCAGAATACTCTTTAATTTGTACGCATTGGCGTTTAATATTCAAAGACTCTCTTACTAAAACGCATTCACATATATGTATTGAAAGAGATGAAAGATAAATTGCCGAGCAAGGCGTCACAAATGATGCTTCATAAATTATATAAAGTTTAATTATCTTAATTTTAATACGAGAGGGGGTGGGAGAGGTTCTGTTTTTAAACAAACAAAAGGTAAAAGAAATCGTACGTAAATACACGTATTAGCAGGTTTCATTCCGTTATTAAAACAAGAATGTGAGAAATGCTGTGACTTTTTTAAAAATTACCCCAGTCACTTTTAAATGGTTTGCTTAAAGTGTTCCCACACAATGAAATATACATGGTGCTATCCAATAGACAACCTCTAATATTCCAGCCTGTTTAGTACTTGCGACTCAAATATACATATCCATGTGACTTGTTTACTCTAACCGTAGACCGACTGTTTTTACTCCGACTCTACGAAGCACATGATGCTGCATTCTATGACCAACAGCTTTAAAATATATACACCGCTCCCTCGATAACTCGCGCGTGGATAACTTGCTTATAACGTGGGGTCGGGCATGGATCCCATTTTTTAAAACTAGAAAATAAAATAAAAAAATTTAAAAAATGGCCCCTATTTGTTGAAGGTGAAAAAAAAATTCGCAATCAAAATTAGTAAATGAAACCTTGATATATCGCCAAAAACAGTGGTTAGTACCCGGAAATTTGAATCAACATCATGAAATTTTCAACTTTTAATAAGAGGTCATATATTTTGTTCAATTTTCATTCCAAACAACATTCTCATTACACTATAAATAAAAATATTCAACGAAATTTCGATCAATGAAAACGTCACTATTACCTACTGGTGGGAACACTTTAAAAATAAATACCAATTAAATAAGTTTGTCAAGTGAAATTTGTGTTTTAGTTCTATCTTTTAATTCGGTTTCAGTGTAATCATCATAAATGCAATATGCCCTCTTGTATTCAAACGTGAAAAATATAATTCAACCGACCCAACTATCGCCGCGAACGTTTCCGTGAGAACCTAATTAAGTGCCGACCGTTTTTTTTTTAGATCCGACTTGCAGAAGTATTTGTTGTGTTGTAACACTCAATTAATAGCACACCTGCTTTGTATTGTCACGTTAATTACGTCTTTTGTATCAAATCAAAGAAAGGGGCTGGAATAACAGAAAAGGTAAAAGACGTTCAAATCCTGTCTGCGTAAGAGCTAGCGGTCACGGCCGTGTGTCAGTCAACTCATTTCAATTGATCACTCGAACACTGTTATAAATATTATTATGTAAATAATATAATTAAACTACCTTAAATTAGCCTACTCATTCACAAATGTGATCAAAGATAGTAAGGCAACCAAGCCAAATGAGTACTTTGAGAATAAAAAGCTTTGTTTTACAGATACGGTATTGAACTTAAAATTTCTAACTTGCTACTCGGGGATTTCCTCAAGGATGAGACAAAGTTTCACTGTTACTTCATATGAAATCACGGCATCAATATTTTACTAATGGAACAATAAATAAAAGGAGTTTCGACGTTGACGGTTGTTTCACGAAATAAATGTCCCTAGTTTTTGAAAAAAGGAATCTTGCTTGCAACAACAAAAAGCAGTGACGTAATACACAATGTTTTATTGTGCACGTGTTGTTGAAACCGCTTGGACTAATATTAATGATCTTTCAGATGTTCGGTATCTTGAAAATAAAGGTAATTTATACAGAAAAGCAAACAACTACATTAGAGAAAAGCTCTTTATTGACAATTATTCCCAATGTAATTATTAAACGAGTTTTCAGCCATTAAACGGCCCTGTTACTCCCCCCCCCCTCCCCACACTGCGGTTTTCTCGATGTCCAGCGGGGATGGCATCCCCTTAATTTTTGTTAGGTCCCTCTGTAAGTCGCGCCCTCGCTTATAGTGCGGTCCATGTTTTGGGACCCCGTTGTGCGCGAGTTATTGAGGGTTAGGTGTACTTAGGATTGCTGGTTTGGTCATCTGACTAGTTTAATATTACCAAATGGACAGGTGAAAGCGATAAAAAGTGTGTAATTACGATTGATTTGCTTCAATTGGGGAAACTTTTAAAATTTCTGGTGTTTTTAATTAATGTATCATTCAGTAAGATTTATTTTGTGCTTTGGAATTACTTCTTTCTCACCAAGCTGAACACATCATATCTATCAATAATGCCTTGTACATCACCCGAAATTGCTAGGCCACGTGTTTGCCAAGACTGTAAAATCTATCTCTATTATTGCACTGATTGCTATAAACCTGTGGCTTCTCATTTTCACGGCTTGAGACTGGTATCCCTGGTAGAACTTCATTAACTACTCCGACCTGGAGGTGGAAAAGTTTTGACTTCAGGGTTGTAAAGCCCAATTATTTCCTGTTTATTTTTAACTGTTCATATTAATTCTAAGGTCGCGAATATTGTCGGGTTCAACTTGATTATTTTAGTAATGCTCACTCATTGGACTTTCAGTCTATTAAATTTCTGAAGCATTAAGTTCGTACATGGTTAATTATGACCAGATTCAACAACAATAGAGATTAAGAAAATAAGACGAAGGACACTAATAGCAGGTGAATAACCCAATGAATTATATTAATTCTTGTTAGATACAAAATGAATTGCTAAACAGCAATTTACATATTTACTTATTTAAATAAAGAGTGGATTCAACATTTTATTTATATTTTGTATCGGTAGACGAATTCCAAAATGAAGATTAACGAAACACAATTCAAAAATACACTCTATAACTAGCAATGCCTGTTTTCAAGTTAATGATAAAAGCTACGGGTAACATCGATTGAAAGTTGTGGTGCATAATCTCTCTCTCTCTCTCTCTGATGTTTGCATGTAATTAATACATTTCTTACAAAAAAAAGATGCATTTAAAAAAAACAAAGCATGTAGTGTAATACAGCTTTTGTAAACATGTAATAGCTTTGCGTTGCTGCTATAGACTTCTTTTATATGCGTTGCAAGATTAATTGGGAGAATAAAAATTTATATGGTTTATTTTATACTGCTAGAAACAAGTTTTACGCATAAATATCACAACTTGACCATATTGCGTTTTTCGCTTAATATTACAAGTCGAAAATTCGTTTTTCCACGCACGACAAAAACATTTTCTTTCAGAAGTTGATGCTTCTTTTGAAACATCGGGCTAAAAAACATGATAGAAGCTCAACACCTTCCTAAATGGCCATTGTTGACAAGCGTAGCGGCTGACTTCAAAGTAAAAATGTCACTCCTCAGCTGGTGCTTGATGATAGATTCACACAAAAAGTGACGAAGAGGGTAACCTTTTTCATAAAAATCACTTCGTTTATGGCATGAACAGCCACTGAAAGATAGCCTTCAATACAGTGTAGTCGAATTTGACGCATTTAAAAATTATACTCTCAAATAATCACTTTTCTAAGTCTACAGATAAAGGTATTTGTATCCTGCTTTAAGTAATTTCTTTAAAGAGTTGGAAACTCTGAAGACATTAAAGGAAAACTATGACAAATTAATAACTAGTACAAGAAGTTGTTTTATGAAATATCATTTATTGAGAAAACACTGAAGTTGGCGCATATTCCCAGGGGCAGGGTAGACTAGCTAATTGTTTATCTAAAGCACTTTAATTCACGTCTTTCTAGCGCTTGCATTAAAGGACGTTATTCCAGCTGAAGTTGCTTCATTAAACAGAAGCCCCTGTTGTTTTCATAACAATATTCCCATGACATACATAAATTCTGATTTAAGTGATTTAACTTCTACTCTGGGGGTGGGGGTGTGATAGGATTTGGTTTGAACAAAATTCCACTTGTGATTTTTAGAAAATAAAATATTAATAATTTTAATGTGAATCAGGACCATTGCAACTTGTTAAATTTAAATGCTTGGTCCCTTATCGGGAAAATAAATATACTATATATAGTTTGTTTTATATACCGCTAGAAACCAGTGTTACGATAATATCAAAACTTAACAGCTATGCGTTTCTCTGTCTAAATTCGAAAAGCATTATGTATTTCAAGGTTGCAACTTTTCTTTGTCACCTAATGAAGTCTTTGTCTTGCTAAATGTGCACTTTCCATGCATTTTGCGATGATTGCTCATTAAAAAGACTGTTGTTAATGAACTATGATTGCTTAGCGGCAATGTGTTGAAGTGAAAGTGTGCACGTGCGTTAATTACATCATGTAAAAGGGATGTTATGCACAAAGTCTGATTACTTCAGGTGGATGCTAATAATGGCACAATGGCTGGCAGATGACAGAAAATTGAAATGTAGTTCCAATCCTAGCACAACGTTAAATAAATGACTCAAAAGCAAAATTTTCTATCATTTTATTTATAAGCAAAATCTCTCAAATTCAAAGACTTTCAATGACCTTGGTGAAAAATCAATGACTTTAAAGGCTTTGATATGAGGTGTTAATTTCTTAATAACTGTGCAAACCCTGTAAAGGCCAGATTAAGACCTTTAGAGGCCCTAAACATTGAAAAGATTATGGTGCCCCCCCCCCCGTAATTCCAAAAAAACCCATAATTTCTAAAAATATTGTTGTTGCCCCTGCTTTGCTGGTGCCGTAAGCACGTGCTTAGTTTGCCTATTGGGTAATCCAGCACTGCCTGTAATGTTTATTTAAACTCCAGTATTTTAATGCAGTTCTTAAATCTGTGTTCTATTCAATATAATATGGATTTGTTTCTTTTTTACTGTGAAGGTTATTTTAAAAAAAATCCTTTATAAGATATAAAAAGAAAGCAACATGTTTATCATTTGACTAATTAAATTTTAAAAAATGTAGATTTAATGTATTGTCGACGTTTGTAGCATATAATTTAAAATAAAGTTGTGCATAACACCGATTTCTTCATTTTAACTATGTACTGCTGTGAATTCTCCATTTTATGTTACTTGTATTTAGCAAAACGTGATGGAGTATACTAAAATCCATAAATGTTAACTAATTCTTTTAGTGTAATTAAAAATAACTAACAATTCTTTCCTATGTATATATCATCAATTTCATATTTATTTGTTTTCTCATAAACTCCTTATATTTATAGATTTCATCTTTAAGTGTTATAAATCGATATTAAAAAATGCGATATTATTTACACCCATTTCTGTGTTTGACTTTTACCTGCATCTGTCTCATTTGAAAAACTTCCATATTATTTAGATCTTTTCTCATTCGTTTTATATTTTTAAAAATGCATCGATGTTACCTTGTATCACACTAATATTTTTAACTACTTTTTGATCAATATATCTACTATCCGTTTTATGTAGATATATTACAGTGAAAAACACCTTTTTTAGGTTTGGCAAAGTCTGATTACTAATATATCATGTTGATTTTCTTGTTTAAATCGGTGATGGACAAATTGTAAGTCGTTCTCAGAACTCTTATAGTGCTTTCATTAAAATTTGTTTTCCTCTTGTCCTCTGCTTTTTGGTTATCTCTATTAAATCGTTCTTCTTTTGAAACTGCGATAAAGTATTAATGTTAGCAACTACCTCGCTCATGTTTGCAGTGGGTAATTTCTGTGGTAAAATCCTTCATTAACTTTTTATCCTCGAGATTGTTTTCTTTTATTTCTTTTTGAAGTCATTTTGTACATGATCATGTTGTGAATGTAAATTACTATACTTTTCCTGAGATTTCTTTATGTTGAATTATGTTTCTATTTTTCCTGGTTATGTACTTGCTTTCTCTCTCACTTTTTGCGTGGTCATATAGGATGAGATGAAGTATTAAATCTTTGTTCCAATAAGTCGCGTGCATCCAATATCTTTTTGCACTTGTCATCAATTTGTTTTTGTAGTACTTGTATTTTACTTTCTCATTCATTACTGATTTTGTTTGATTGATAGATGCTTGTGGTCTATTTAATACCTCATGTTTTCATAGTTGTAAAACTATTATCCTCCACTGTCTTTCACATTGGTGCATTAACACGCGTATTTAAAAAATTGTCTAGTAGCAGCATTGTTTGCTTTTAGTGGTTCATTTAAATGGGTAATATGGTGGTCATTCGTGTTTAAATAATTGTTTAATGTTTGATCTATATATTTTTTTCATCTGATGTTTCTCCAGTACTTTCCAACATATTCCAATATCCATAATATATTCTAAACCTGGTACAACTTCTGTTGCCTGAGCTACATGAACTTTTTTCTTTACATGAATATTTACTACTTTTCCATCTTCATGTTTTAAATTGATATTTAATCTGTTTATTGGTTTCCTTTGTAACTGCTTGTAATTGTCAGTAACAGGATAAGAAACAAAGTCATCGAGAATAAAACGTTTTTAATAGGTAATGGGTCTTGCAAACATGATTGGTAACTATCTTAGTAATTTTTGTGTGATTGAGTTTGTCACGGAAAATGTACATTTATTTTGGTTTAAAAAATACACAAACTTGATCAGATTCTGTAGATGCCTGTATAGATCTCCGACTATTGAATCCTAATAGTTTAGAGTTGTAGTTGGTTACAAGTCATTTGAAATATTGTAACAGCCAACAACAAAATCTATTTTCTGTCGTGAAAGTGATAGATTACCATCTCTCTTACCAATCAAGTCAGTAAAACATCTCGATAAGGCAACAAGTCACAACAACATTAGCCATGAAAAATCTAATTTCATAGTTTACAAGTATAGCAGATACAAGGTGATTAAAATGTTCAACTGAGTAAGGAGGATAATATTTTGCAGAAGGAAAATAAATTAGTACTATATATCTTTTAAAAAAAGTAAATGCTTCGCTCTTGATCAATGGCTTATATTACAGCAGAAGGACAACCTAACATTTTAATCACCTTGTATCTGCTATACTTGTTAACTATGAAATTAGATTTTTCATGGCTAATGTTGCTGTGACTTGCTGCCTTATTAATTATGTCATCAATATTGTTAAACTTAGTAAAAGCAAACGTTTCTATTTTGTCATATTTTATTGCATTGTTGTTGGTAAAATTTTTGTTTCAAGATTTCAACAAACCCAATTAAATCTACACCAAATCCAGCAAAAGCATAGACGTATAGGATTTCAAGTTGATAAGCCTTCGACTCGTAAACTAGCAGCTGTGACACTTCTACCTTCTGAAACTGTAGATGTGCTAACTTCTATCGAGCTTAACACTTTATAAAGGGAGCCACAGTAGCTCAGTTGGTACAGCATCGGACGTGTAATACAAGCATCGCGGGTTCAATATCCAATGAGGCCACCTCGGGTCGGCTGCCTAAGAGTATCCTCTGGAATGGCACTTGGATCCCATTTCGTCAACAGGATGTAGCCAATTAAAAGTGACATTTAAATCAACAAAAACAATGTTCTGTAATTCTGACCAACACCTCAATAGTGTTCTATATCTCCAACAAAATTATTTTTTCGTTGGTGTTTTGTAACCTAAAATTCATACCATTGTCTTTTTAGTGTCATTTTTAAGTGCCATTTATATGGTAAAAATAAACTAATTAATTATTTTGTCTGGTAAGGTATTATTTGAACAAAATAAAATGTTTGCACCTAACCCTATTGTTGTCAAAATGGAAGAAGCAACTTCCTTAAATCATAGGTTGAATTAAGGTTCCGCTCTACAGTTTCACATTTTGCAAAGGGTTTGAGTTTTAAAGAAAAAAAATTTCGCAGGTTGTCCTCACTGGTTATCCTGGTTATTTAAAGCAGACCTTGTATATCTTTGGTATTGTTAAAATAAATTTAAATTCCCTTTATTTTGGTGTATAATTGATGGGTGTTATTTGGGTTATAGAGTATACAGCTTGACATTACTTCACTTGCGCACATATCAAAAGACTGCTAGCTGCTCTTGGTCATTTTCACTTCCTGAACTTCAAAGGTAGTTTGGGAAAAAAACGAGCCAATAGCGTCTTTTACTTTTTATATATATATTATAATTTATTCATTGCTCTTTCAGAAGCTGGTATTGTCTAATTAGACAAAATTATATTTCCCTATTTTAATAACCGCTAAATTTTGTGTACTTTGGACTTGATCAGGATGAGTTTTAGAGCACATGGGAGCAGCCATTTTATCAGCTGTCTGCTTTAGATAGTGTACCACATGTAAATAATTTTCAGTCACATTACATGAAAGTAGCATAGAGGTATGCCAACATTCCATTGTGCATGTTGCCTGTGCAAACAACTTCATCTTATACTGGTCCCTCTCTCGGAAGTGCATAATAACTGTAGAGCGCTACATGAAAGATAGAAATAAATGGATAGCACCAAATGATCAACAAAGTTCTTTTCATATTCCCTCAGATTAGTCGGTTAACGTCAGACAACAGATACAAGCCCCAGCGGAATAATACATGCAAATAATAAACCAATGAAACAGAAACTTTTATAGCTGATTGCCACATTTAAATTCAAAATGAAGAACTTCCACCTGGCGTAAGGAATGTTGTTTATACGTTGCATACAGAAAAATAATTAAGAGGATATGTAACTGATGTGAAACTTGCAAACTTCCATAAAAAAAAAAAAAATCCACATGAAGGCTGATCTTGAAATGTGTGTCAAACACAGTGAAAATACTAAAATAATATATAAAAAAAGATATCGGGAAAGAAACAAATGCAAGCAAAAGATAGTAAACAAAATAGAAAAAGTTGCAGGAACTGTTGAAAACTCTTCAAGGCAAAAGATCACAAATAGTTGGGCATTTGACAGATCTAGAACTTGTTTGTAGGGAAAACATTGAAAAAATAAATTCCTAAGTTACTGAACAGTTACAATTAGGAGAAAGGTTAAAAATAACGTTTAAAGGGAAGTAAGTGTAACAGTAGCTGCACTTATTATGGATGTATGTATAAATTTAGTATTAAAAAAACCTAAACCAAAACATTTCCCTACATCTATACCTGTTCTTTATTTTACTTCTTTTCCTGCTTCAAGTGAATCATTTTTGATCTAATTAAAGATGCTCAAAAAGTATTGCTAACGGCAGCAAAATTGCCTGGAATTAGTCGGAGTGTACTACAATGGCTTTTAAAAGCAGCCAAAGAAAAAGTTTCTTTTTTAACTGATCATTTTATTTTACTTGTTCTAGTATTAGTTGAATTGTTGTTTGCGGTTTTTTTTTTTTTTTTTCTTGTTAAAAACTTTGCCAGCACCTGCAACAATCAACAAAATGTCCTTTATATAGTGTTCAAGTATATTATCATTATTATCCAAACAGTTATTCTTTAGTTTTCTTTTTCTTGATCATCGTCTGCATTTTGTCGAATTACTACGGACTATTTATCAGGTGCTGGAATTATATATATATATATATATATATATATATATATATATATATATATATATATATATATATATATATATATATATATATATATATATATATTTATATATTATTTCCCTATTTTTATCAGTGTTCAACCCAAGTTTAAACTAGCGGATGACTTTTTCAAGTTGTTGCAATGAACAATGCTACCAGTTTTCATGACCGTATCACTCTGTAACAAAAGTAGACTATTTCTACCAATATCATAATCTAGTTAAACCTTTAAATCTGGAATATACATTTGAAATCTTCTTTGTAATGTTTTATTGGAGTAATGATCTTGCTCTCCTATAATTAATTTTTCAGGTAGCTTTTTCTGTTGTATCTTGAACAGTTTACAACAGACTGATTTTCAAGTTAAAATAGTTGTATCACAATTCATCAGTCCAGTACTACTAACCAAATCCACACAAATTTCTTTTTCTTCTGCTAAATTATTTTCATTCAAAAATCGGATACATTTTTGCATAGTTTCCAATAGTGCCTATCATCGTTTGAAGTTCATTTTTTTTCTCTTAATGTACCTCCAGTTGTGATATGGTTGAATGTTAAACTTGTTACAGATCAAATTAACTTTTTGCGTTAGGTATTGTCTCTTGGATTAAATTTATGACCACCAGGTAGAGGTATTATACACTCTTTCAGTAATTTCCTTATCTGGAAGTGAACGTGAAATTTTACACTGATTTTACTAACTGTTAATGAACTAAATGAAAGAACGAAATCACACAACCAACTGTTGTGATCCATACTGCCTATACTGATTGATTTTAACAGAAATTTATGTTACACTTTGTTCTGTAGCTTTTTAGAGAATCTTCACCATAAAATTGTAAAGTGTCGTTTTAAAATATATCCTTGAAGGGGGGGGGGGGGGGTAGGGGGGTATCGTTTAAATCTTTTAATTTTCTCCATTGTAATGTTAGTTTATTCTCTCTTCCTGTACACACTATTTGCATCTCTGGTACTTTGTCTTTTCATTTCATCTCTTTTTTAAAATATTTTTTTTATATTACACCAAGTAACTCTTTACATCAATTGATTGCTTGCGTATTTCAATTTCAAATACGTGTAGGTATCAAACACAAGGTCAGTTTAAATCGTGCAGAAGGGATCATGTTCTGCAGGAACTATTGCATCTTCAAAACAGATACATTCATGTGGTGTAACAATTTTCCCATAACAACTGATTTGTGACTGAATGTTTTATGGATTTGTTAAATTGTTCACAGTAAACATTTTGTCAAGGAAAAACGCATAGTTTATGATGCAATTGCTGTATATTTGAATAAAATATTAAAGAAATTTGAACGTTCCCATGATTGCACAGAGCATTTATGTGACTTTCATTACACTTTTTATCTTGTCATAAATCTCCTACACCAGCTTGTAGTATTTTAAGTTGTATTGTTTTTCAGTTGTTTTGTTTTTAATGTAGTGGGAATTACCTTCACTTTTCTCGTGTTATCTCTTTAGATTTCTTCAGTGATGTCGATTGTTACACTAATAGGATGTTTTCTACATTGTATTAGCTTTATCACTTTTTTTTCGTGTGTACCTTTATGCTATGTACCTCTGATATTTTGGATGTCCTTTCTTTTTTTCCTCTGGATTTGTGAACAAAGTTAATTTGCATGCCGTGCGTGTTTTAACTCCTTCACTGTCAAGTATGCTAGGATTTTATCCACTTCTTTCATATTCTAAAAACGCATTAGTTGTGAACAGCTAGTGTTTATGCTCCTTAATATCTAGAAGTCATCTATGTATTGTGGTTTCATTATCTCAGATGGAGAGGTCTACGTTTGGTATATCATTTATTGAATGGCATAATATTTTTAGTTATTTCACAACTAGTAAACAATTCATCATATATTCTCCATTTCACTAGTACATACTTTTTGCTGTTCATTATTTTGGTCTTCAAGAACTTTTCAATTTTGTATACTACATCTTACTTGTCATATAGAGATAACACTTGTTCGTAAAGTAAACACTCTGCAACCTCTCTCTTCAAGGCTTCCAGTTTGTAAATGACTAGATCTCCTAAAATTACTTGCCTGATATTTAAATATATTATTGGTAAAGTTAGTAAGGTAGTCCTTTGCACATATTGTTTTGTATTCGAGAATTTTGGCCGCTTCTCATATTTAAATTTAGTGTTCTAATTGAATCAATTGTCAGATAACCGAATAAGATTGATTTTTACCGCATAATGTGGACCACCTTTAAGCACAGGCATGGAAACGATTCTCACGCAGTTCCATGGAAACGATTCTCACGCAGTTCCATGGAAACGATTCTCACGCAGTTCCATGCACCAAATTCAAGTAATATGCCACTGTTGTAATTCGGTACTCCACTCCCACATAGTCCGACCACGTGCGGTAATGGCATTCGTCTTGTGCCTGAGACTTACGACAAGGCTGTTTCGTTTCACCATAAGCATAATGACCTCCAGTGTCTGAAAGACACTGTCTTTCTCCACGTCAGGGGTTTCGTTAGTTGGAGCATACAAATATCACGAATACAGAGATCAGAGGCAAAACGAAGCAACCTCCGGTCAACGTCGACGGAACTCTTTCTGACAAACTCCAAAAACATGCGGTTTTTCATCAGCATGTGTTCTCAAATGCAAACAGATGCGTCCCTCTTCTATAATTTTCAAACCACAATTGTTACATTCATACATGTTATTGTTTGAGTGAACTCTTCTCTTATCACATTATAAGTTGTAGTAGCCACAAATGTTATGAAACATATTTCACACTTGTATGTTTTTTTCTGTGTGAATCATCGTGCGCACTCTTAAACTTTGATAACTGTTGAAGACCAAGGGACAATACCCTAATTTTACTTAAGTATGGTAGATACTAGTCTTTGCCGTTGAGAACGTCGATACGTCAACATTCTTTAAAACACTAGTGTGCACTTTAGCAGGATCTGGTGATTGATCCAGTGTTACGACGTGTTACGACTCTAAGTCTTACAAAAAGGTAATAGAAAGAAAGTGAAACCAACAACTTAAGCAAAGTCAACACGCAATTTATTTCGCTACAATGCAAAATGAAAATTCAAAAGACACTTACAGTTTGTGAATTAAATTCCAAATAATCCTAAATGTCCTATCACAAGTCCAAAAATATAGAATGTTCCGAATGAGTTCCAATAGTCCTGAATGTCCTGATATAACACAATGATGGAATCCAGAATGTCTTTGAAAAAGTTCGCAAAAGTCCAAAGTAAAGTATTAATTTAAAAGTCAATGAGCACTTTAGTAAAATTCCAATGAATGTTTAAATAAATAATTTCTCTCGAATGATATCTTGGTGCAATTTAAAATCAGATCATAAATGGATTCCCACAGACTGATCTAAAGCAGCAATGAAGTTAATTTGTATCAAGTCTGTTATATACATATTTTCTAATAACCAACATCATAACAGGACATGAATCATTCTATGGCAGCAAATAAGACCGGCCTTGAACTAAAATGCTGGTCAACATCTTGCTGAAAAGTAACCGTATTTTAAAGTACAAATAAGTGCTACCTTACTATAATGGACAAATTTAAGCACACATTATAGATTCAATATACATAACACCTAGTGAGTAAACTATCGTGATGTAGAAAAGGTCTAGCAATGGCAGTGTCTCTCTAGTATAATCAAAGGGATTACACTTGCAATGTCTTATTGTAATCAACTAAATTATTCTGCATAAATAAATATATATCCATTAAGAAGTAGTTATCCGTGCATTCAAAATGGTCACACATTCGTGTTAAAGCCTTCGTAGTATTACATAAGGGAATGACCATTAGATTATCGGGAGGAGGGATATTATTATTATTATTTTTTTTTTTTTTTTTTTTTTTTTGTCTTTTACCTCAAGATAATTAAATTTTTTTGTCAACTAATATAATATATATAACACGTTAATTTTGTTTGTTTCTGTAAATCAGAGCAAGAATATCTTTTTTCAAGCTATTTGAGGGTCGGAATATTTTGTTCTCTATAAAATACCAGCCCCCATCCGCCACCCTAATTGAATGGTTGATCCCTAAATGGCCTTCACCTGCAACACTATCTCATACATGCGTGTTTCATATGAAGTCTATATTTCGTGCGCACTTGTTCATTTCGTTCTTTGTACACCGCTGCTCAAAGGACACATACGCTGCAAACATCAGTAGGAACTCGCCTTTACAAAACCAAAGTTATACATTTATGAGAAAGAGTTTAACACAACCTACCACAAACAATCCATATACACTGTTATAGTTGTTTTCAAATGGCTTAGTGAATGGTAACTGGCGCTTCATCTAGAAATGTATTTCTGCAAAAGTGCTGTCAAATTGATCTTAGATTGTACCTTTCCCACTTTCATGTAAATGATTTTGGCTCTGTTCATGGTCACTGTTGGAAATTTGGTGCCTTGTTCTGAATAATATTTCAAAAGAATGCCCGTCATCTCCTAAGAAATTCTGAGCCATGATTGTGGAGTATCGATGAAATTTCCCACAACGCTGGACTTTATTTTCGCTTCAAGTGTAAGCGGTGGGATCTAAAATCCAATCTGAAAAATCAGCAAGAGTACGAGATACCCGAAATATCTTTTCTCCTCCTCCTGGAATTACAATTTGAACAGTAAAAAATAAAAGTTCTTGAATGTATTTGTCGCAAGTAGGATGAGCCACACAAAAGCTAGGGACGTAAATTCATGTCTCTTGTGAACATTCAAAGTAAAAGAAGATAAAATCCACACATTTCTTATTATTTTTGTTCTGATCGTCATTTAATACTTCAACAAGTTCATTGTCATATCTTTGAATGTAACACTGATGATTGAAGTCGACAAGTTGGTCACAAAAACAGCATCTTTCTTTCCTGGACAAACGTGTGACTTTTGGTTATTCGTTCGAACAAGATGTTGACAAGTGGAGCACACTCTGAATAAGTCGCAAGCGTTTTTCTGTTTTTGGAATTGTTTCATGCGATATTGTTCGTAACAGGCTGGATTGACAAATGTTCGTTGGGAAGTCGGGCAATGAATTTGTTATTTTCCTCCAGGAATGCAAGGTCTGGAAGCTAAACACCCACGCCATCTCTCTCCACAATGAATATGTTTCTCCCGATTGGTAAATACTTGGTCACATTTCTCGCAATAGTACCTGAGTCCGAGAAATTATGTGATATTTTTAGTGACATCGATTTATTTTGTGTGATGATAAATGTGAATGTAGTTTCCGTCAGCAAAATCTGATCCTCGAAACACGAGAGCTCCAAGGACGACTTGTGGGTATACTTTCAACGTTTAACGGGGTGCCAACACGTCTTCAGTTTATTTGCATTTCTGGAACTCCACACGCGGTCTCTTTAGAAACGTTCCCTTACTGCAAAATGAGTTTTGCTTCTTTCCGTTGTTTAACAGTGTCCGATTTTCTAATGTTCTCCCACGATCTTTTCCATTCTGCTCTATCGTTCTTCTCAGCTTAAGTTCTAGCGACTATGATGGCTCTGGCTAAGAAGATTTGATCTTGATGGTTGTTAATGTCAACGATACTATGTTTGGTACGGCGAAGTTCATCCACCAATAAAACTATGCATCGTCCTCTTCCTCTTGGAGGTGAAACGTGCATCATGTGAAGTGTAACTTTCCCATCAGTGATGTTAAACTCGTGTTCGATTGTTGGACGTGTTGAATTTTGTCGATAATTTTGGAAGAAGTTAATTCTGCCGGTGTACTAAACTCGATCCAGACAGGATACTTCCAATTGTCGTGATTGATGGATAGTCTCAAACGATCGTCATCTTTAGCTTGGCACTGTTGTTTCAATGTTTCTAATAATTATTCGCATAAATCTGTAATGAAACACGCTGCTTTCTCTGCTGGAACTTGAGACTTGAATTCTAAATTTCACCATGTACTTGTAAGTCGTCGTTCGAATGTAAAAATAATCTTTAGGAAATACCGAACCACTTTTATTTTGTCTGATCTTGACTCTCTCGGTCTTGTGGAGAAGTAGATGGTATTGGCACAGAATCACTCATGTCATCTTCAACATCGCTAGCATGAACTTGTGCTAATGCTTCACTTAGTAAAGGTGACACCGAAAGTCGCTGTTGTCTCTTGGCTTCTTTGGTTTCTTGTTGGAAAGGTTTGATCTTTTCATCTTGATTCAAAATTTGATTTGACTAGAGCACACACTCTCTCCCTATATATATATAGAGAGAGAGAGATAGACCCCCTCATTCAGTTTTTAATCTGTCAAGATGGAAGAGCCACAACAGATCGCACTTGTCTTCAGAGATTTACAGAGTCATTCGAAAGTACACTTCCAATAAGATTCCAGACTTCTCCACTCGAGATAAAACTCAGGATACATGCTATGTCTTTCAAGAGAAAGGGCGTTAGGGTCCAGAATGTCCACATAATCAAAGAAAAGGAATCACTGAGACAGAAGAAAGAGAAACAAAAGTAAAGATATCTGTTATCAATGTCAAGAAAAAAGGGCATTGGTCTTCAGAGCGTCCCAAGAAAAAAGAGAACAAGGAGGAGGAGCGTTCACTGAGAGAGGAACCCATCAGCATGCCAGTGAAGAAATTCAAGAAGGCAAGACAAGCAGACGAAACTGATGTAGAAGAACCGATGCCAATGAAGAAATTGAAAAGAGAACGACAGTGCAAGAAAGAAGAAGAACATGGATTTTTGTGCTGTGTTATGAAATCTCATTGTGATTCTGATTTCATGATAATATACCAAAGAAACCGTAAGTGTCTCTTTGTCTTGATTTTTCTTTAGGATGGATACGATCTTCACACACGTACGCATTTTATAATGGAAGGATTTAAGTTTTAATTGATTTGGCAATCAATGAATAGGATCTCTTTTCTAAGAGATATAGGTGGCGTTGGATTTTTTTTTATGTCAAAAATCTTATGGACTTTACATCATCAGCTGTAACTGTCTTAATCCTTTTCAACTGCCAAGTTCTACTCCTGCTGCTGCCTTAGTGGTAGTAGTCACTTCTGCTGCGGCTGGCGTCTCAGTGGTGAACGTTGATGTGGTCATAGAAGGTTGAGAAGTCTTGGATCTTGAATGTCTCTTTTTCTTGGGTTGAGCTAAAGAAGCCTGATACATTTCTATCAGATGTTTTAACTCCACAAAAGTAACAGGTAACAGACTAACCGTTTTGTTTTCACTCTCTTCCTTCGGTTCAGAGTTTTCCTCTTCATTTCTTCTTGCTTTCTTTTTTCGTCTAGTTGTTGTTGAACAAATACTTTATCTTCTTCATTCTGACCATAAAAAACTCCCCAACTCTTTCTTCTATTTCTGTCTGAAATCATCATACACTGGTAATGATGGAGAAGGAGGTGAAGGTGGTATTACGGCCGGCAAAAAGTATCTCGGATAGGATTGGAAATCGCATCGAAACCAAATTGAAGTCATTTTCTTCTGAAAACACACTCGATAAAATAGCACTAGTATTAACAGTATCGGTCATACTGTGACTCCTGGTATTAGAAGTGTTCACTGCAGGCGTACCTCAATACATCATCTTCATTTGTACACAAACTCTTCCGCAATCGTAGGAATGCTGGTGCGCATATATATATATATATATATATATATATATATATATATATATATATATATATATATATATATATATATATATATATATATATATATATGTATATATATATATATATATATATATATATATATATATATATGTATATATATAATGACGTCACGCGTCCGCTGTCTTCTGACTGGAAGGGAAGGGAGACAACACACCCCTGACAGAATTATGTTACACGGATTCTGATTGGTGGAACATTTCAATCCGGTCCTAGACTATATATAGATGCGCGTGGTTCCATTGTGTCATCTATTTTCTACATAACCCAACAAAGAATGGGTAACACTGGAGCAATCGACCATAATTTCCAGCATGCTGTTTAATCCAGACTTTCTGGTATACGTCAAGGCATCGTGGGCCATTACCAGCATCACATATACAGCTATATGGATGAAACGAATCTATGTGGAAAGGCAAGAGTACCTGAAGCGTGTCTTAGTCTATGGACCGGCTGTGAGGATAAGTTTGCGAAAAAGAAACGTGAAGAGGTGTGATATGTTTTAACCCTCTCTGGTTAATAATCCCAACGGCCCCTTTCAGAGCCACCCAGATCTCTAAAAAAGAGAGATACTACTCAAAATTATTGCCAAAAAAAGATGCGTTTTATGTTATATGTTTGTGTATGTCTGTGTCTACGTTCACAATCGACTATAAGTTAAAGACTCCCTCTTACGTATGATAGTATGTTTGTGGGTATAGTGTGTCTATAAACACTCCTATCCTTGCCTTGCTTGTGAGTGATTGTATGGTTATGGGTATAATGTGTCTATAAGCACTCATATCCTTGCCTTGCTTGTGTGAGATAGTATGCGTATATTTCATCCCTTTCTTTTGCACCCTACCCTCTTTCTTGTATGATAGTATGTCTGTGTTTTTGTAAGTATACTGTGTGTAAGCACTCCTATCCTTTTCTTTGGATAGTCGGTGTGGGGATTTTAGTCCCTACATACTATAGTATGGATAGTATAGTGCGGGGTATTGGATAGTAGATAGCTAAGTGTTGGTCAATGGATTGTTGGATAGTAAACAAAAAGTGTGTTGGATAGTAATCAAAAAGTGAGTGTCAGATAGTAAGTGTAATTTTAACATTACATTTCCCCTTATCCCTATAAATCCTATTTAAAAAAAAAAATGACGACCTGAATGTTAAATTTCCATTGTCCCCATTAATCCTAAAAAATATGGTGGCATAATGTTAAATTCACATTTTTGTCCTTTTACCCCCCCCCCCCCATAATCCTACGGACGCCTTTATAATTAATATTTGTCTCTGTAGTGCCACATATTAGTACTTCCATTTAACATTCACTTGAATCAGTGACACATGGGCAGTGTATATGTGTTTGAGGTAATATCACGATTTCTTAAGATTTTCCATCGAAACTTTACTGCTTAATTATGAAATGTGTGAAATGACGGTTGTGATTTTTTTGCACTGAGCAAATATAATATATCGTCCAACCACCCGATCTCGTGAGAATCCTTCAATCGTGCGCCATGTTTCTTGTAATCTAACGCGCTTATTTCGAGATAATGACGTCATCAACTGTGTCACCAGCGTTCTTAAAGACTGACCTGAATGAATTAAATAGTAAAATCAGACAAAATTAGATTTAAACAGGTAATTTAATATTATTTTTTTAAAAATCATAATGAAAATCTATATTTTCACTAATTCTTATTTGTGTCAGACATTTTGGCCTTGAATTTTCTATTATATGCTAAAGATAGCGGCCGATCACATGATGGCTTTGTTTACATATTTTGAACAGGAAAACCAAATTTGGGAATTTATACAAGGTGATAACCAATGTAAATATTTGGTTTTAATCATGTGGGGTTCTTATACAACGTAAGAAAAATTTACAATCGAAATGTATATTCACTACGGACTTTTTCGTTTCAGTATTATTTCATAATGAACATATATTCTACATCAAAAGACATTGAATCTATTATAATAAAATGTGTATCCATTCACCAGTGTCTATTTTTAAATTTCTCTCTCCCTCTGTCTCTCTGTCTCTCAGTCTATTGTGTCATGTATTTATATGGTAAAGAAGAAGAAAGCAGTAATGTAAGTGCACAAACTGCATATAGAATTAACGGGGAAAAAATTTCATTTTTAAATTTTATTTTTGTTGTTTCAAAAACATGGAGACGATATAAACTAATAATATCCATACCTTGACCTAACTGGCACATTCTGGTCATATGCCACTTTACTTTTTAGTCAGTGTCACGAACCATGGATGCCACTTCCGGAAATAAGTAAACTTACACACGCTCGGAAAAACGGTAATTCTGAACTAATGTACATGAATGCCAAATTTTTTTTAACGATGATTAAATGAAGTAGATATAGTTGAACACTTTCTATGGTTATTTGAATAGATTCTCACAATATTATAACGAACGCGTTAAAATTCACGTTAATTGCACGAAAAGTGGTTGTTCGAGGCTAATGAAAGCGATGAGCAAAATTGTCACATCTTTGATGTGTGCGCAATGGTTTTCTTGGTTGAAATACCAAAGAACATTAACGGGAGAACAGCTAAGGGAGTACAGCGAATTGAAAGATGAATTATCTGACTTTAAAGCTAACTAAAGCCGATTTCTTTTCTCTTTTTCACTTGGTTCCGGTCCGTTCCGGTTCTTTCTGGGGATTGTCTCCGTACCGGTGATTATATTCAGCGATTTTTCGATGCTCAAAAATGGAAAAACAGATGGGTATACACAATGTTGACAAAGCCTTCAGATGTGAAATATGTGGGAAATTGTTTAGCCAAAGTTCTAGTTTTTCCGTACACTTGATGATACACAGTGGTGAGAAACCATACACATGTGAAATATGTGGGAAATCATTTCAAGTAAACGCTAGCTTACGAAAGCACATGAAGATGCATACGAGTTACAAACCATACAAATGTGAAGTATGTGGTAGTTTGTTTTCCAATAAGTCAGTTTTGACAGTGCACATGAATATACACACAGGTAACAAACCCTTCGGATGTGAAATGTGTGGAAAACTGTTTAACCAGAGATCTACTTTGACAAGACACAAAAGGACGCATACTGGTGACAAACCATATAAATGTGAAATATGTGATCATTTGTTTTATGGCAAGTCTGATTTGAAAATGCACATGAATATACACACTGCTGATAAACCGTTCAGATGCGAGATGTGTGGAAAATCGTTTAACCAGAGATCTACTTTGAGGACGCACATAAGGACACATATCGGTGACAAACCATACAAATGTGAAGTATGTGATAATTTGTTCTCCGATAAGTCTAATTTAAGAGTGCACATGTATATACACACAGGAGACAAACCCTTCAAATGTGAAATGTGTGGAAAATTTTTTAGTCAGAGATCCAATTTGTCAACACACTTGAGGATACACACTGGTGACAAACCCTTCAAATGTGAAAGATGTGGAAAATTGTTTAGTCAGAGGTCTTATTTGTCAAAGCATTTCAGGATACATACTGGTAAGAAACCACACAAATGTGAAATATGTGGGAAATGCTTTATGCAGAAACCTGATTTGTCCATACACTTAAGGAAACACTCTGGAGACAAACCATACAAATGTGAAATATGTGGGAAATCGTTTCATATCAACACTAGTTTAACAAAGCACATGAACATGCATACTGGTGCTAAACCATATACATGCGCAGTGTGTGGTAATTTCTTTTCTGAGAAGTCTGCATTGACAGTACACATGAATATACACACTGGTGACAAACCCTTCAAATGTGAAATATGTGGAAAATCGTTTAGCCAGAGATTTACTTTGAAGGCACATACAAGGAGACATATTGGTTACAAACCATACAAATGTGAAGTGTGTGATAAATTGTTTTCCAACAAGTCTAATTTAAGAGTACATATGAATATACACACAGGTGACAAACCATTCAAATGTGAAATGTGTGGAAAATTGTTTAGCCAGAGATCAAATTTGTCATCACACTTGAAGATACATGTTGATAACAAACCCTTCAGATGTGAGGTATGTGGAAAAATGTTTTGTCAGAGATCTTATTTGGCAAAGCATTTCAGGATACATACTGGTAAGAAACCACACAAATGTGAAATATGTGGCAAATGTTTTATACAGAAACCTGATTTAACCATACACTTAAGAAAACACTCTGGTGACAAACCATACAAATGTGAAATATGTGGGAAATCATTTAATGTAAACGCAACTTTAACAAAGCATATGGACATGCATAATGGTATCAAGCCATATAAATGTGCAGTGTGCGGAAATTTGTTTTCAGAGAAGTCTGCTTTGACAGCACACATGAATATACACACTGGTCACAAACCCTTTAAATGTGAAATATGTGGAAAATCATTTCGCCAGAGATCTACTTTGATGACACACAAAAGGACACACACCGGTGAAAAACCATACCAATGTGAAATATGTGGTCATTTGTTTTGTGATAAGTCAAATTTAAGAATGCACATGAATATACACACGGGTGACAAACCATACAAATGTGAAGTCTGTGGAAAATCATTTAACCAGAGGTCTAATTTGTCATCACACCTGAGAATACATATTGGTGATAAACCCTTCAGATGTGAAATATGTGGTAAATCATTTGGTCTGAGATCTTATTTGTCAAAACATTCGAGGATACACACTGATGACAAACCTTTCAAATATGAAATTTGTACAGAATTTGTTTAATGAGAGCTAAAGACCACCAAATGTGCAAATTTGTCATATGTGACATAGGCATATTATCCAAATAAATATTGCACTGCATGACATTTGACACTGCATGCATGTAAATATCATACATACTAGTGACAAATCATAGCTATCATTAGGATTTTGAAAACAGGAGTTCAGAAGGTTAAAAGAGACAACATATATCGGGCTTTAAAAAGGTCACTTGCACTGACTTAAAATCAACTTGTTAGTTTTATTTTGACACAAAAGTTGAAACCACTCTATTAAATAAAAAACTATAAAAATGCTTTAAATTGACTAATTTTCTGTGTGTATTTACCTCTCATAATAGGGTAGTTCTGAAAAAATTGTGTGACCTTGTCTTCTAAGATTTTGATTTCATTTCATTAAAAGCACATGTTCTTAGTCAAAGTTGAATACAGACATGAAGTTGGAGAGGCATTGGTCTTTTATTATATCAGTCAGTAAAAACAGTAGCTTCAAGTTCTCTAAGTACATATATTTCATGTCATAGTTCTGTGGATGTGTCACAATTACAGAAAACACCAACTCTGTATATTAACACAACTAGTGTCTACCAACTCTTTGAACTAAGTGGACTAAAATACAATGTAATTATCTCAGTCCCTTTAGGGTGAAAAACATTGTATTGGATGCTTGTATAAATCGCTAATCTCTTTGCTTAGCTTAATAGGGCAGGTTACGAATTAGGCAGATGTGACGCTACGCTTAAGGACCTCATGCCTAAAAATAGCTCACGTGGGCAGTGCCTTAAACCCTATGGACAAACTTTGTAACATGACGGCTAAGTTTCAATATGTAGAGTTAACTGAAGACAATGTTCCCGGGGCGAAATACCTTACTGCCTAATAGAAAGTCACTCTGTTATACAACCGAAAGGGTGGTTACAGTGTCAATTCCCTACAAGAGGAAACCAAAGTCAATTTATAGTCTTTATTTCAATAATTTAGGCTACCATCCTATAATACATACAATAAAGGTGACTATACTGGAGCACAATGCACTTCTTATAGTAAAACTGTCAGGCATTAAGTACAGGTTTTTGTCTAGCTAATAAATAGTATATAAACTGTATATTATAAGATGATATCAAGCCATAGAACTTTTCTAAAGATGAACACACTGCAATGATTAGCTTAATATTTTTTTTCTCTGATATCTTGGTACATTTAAATAAAAATGCACAGTGTTCATCATAAATTAATAGCAAATTATACCTGGAACAGAAGTTACAAAAAACTCTCTGAAACAATATCACCTTCATATCTACCTACCTCAATCCATAATGACTTGTATTCTTTATAATACATAGATTTTGTTGACTGATTTACCTTTTCATACCAGTTTTGACACATATGCTCTTTTCAATGTCTGAAAACGTTAATGCATGAAAAGTTTTAATTAGTGCATATTTCTTCCCTCGATAAAAATTAAAATACTCTTCATGAATTTCTGTTAAATCACTGCAAAAGTGCATGCCAGATTTGGCTGAAATCCAATGACCCTTTTCTTAAAGTAATGCTGCAGAAACCAAAGTCAGGATGGCATTCAGGGAGCCACAACTCTTGTATATTATGTCATGGAATGAAAGAACCCAAGCCAATTTATAGTCTTATTGGCACAAAGGTGCATGCTAAATTTGACTGAAATCCATAATCCCTAATACATTTATGCTGCAGAAACCAAAGTAAAGAGAATGAAATATCAGGGTTTATAACTTCTCCAAATTAAGTGTATATGGATTGCTGAAAATCAAACTCCCTCAAGGTTTCATCAGTACATAGCTGCCTACTAAACTTGGCCGAAATCCAACGATTCTTGGTGAAGTTATACAGTTGAAAAAGTTAAAAGGATGGGCAATCATAGAGACATAATTTCTGAAAATGAAGACATTTAAGGCTGGAAATTGAACTCTTTTCTTGTCTCATGAGTATAAAGCACAACAAATTTAGTCAAGATCCAACAATTCCCAGTAAATTTCTCTTGTGGAATCCAAATTGTTGGTGGATGAACAGCCCAATGGATGCAATTACTCTGGGTCTCCAACAATTTCATTGAGACGTGTCCTAATTGATGGCAACTTTTACAATTTCAATACCCATCATCTCCAATATATACCGTATATACTTGTGTATAAGCAGGTACCAACTGCAAACTGCATAGACCCAGATCTGCCGTCGCATAATGCGCCGGCAGATCTGGCTCTATGCAGTTTGTAAGGAGTAATCAGTAGAACAAACAACATAGACCCTGATCTGGTGGTGCATTATGTGATGGCAGATCAGAGTCTATGTTGTTTTTACTTGGACATGGATTATACGAGAGTACATACGGTTGTAAAATTTCAGCTCTGTACAATAATATTATTTCCCCATGCCTTTTCATGGAAATCCGTCCCAGGAAGAAAAGTTTATTTTGCAGACACGAGGTTCATTTAGCATGGCACATTGCAACATTGAGCATTGTCATATTTTTCTGAGTTTCCAAATATGTAAATCAATGTGTATCAATGGTATCTTCTCCTTGTTGTCTTGAGTTGAAACAACAACAAAAAAAATGTCCTTTTTGCCTATGTATATAAATGCATATTTAATTATACTATTCACTGAGTATACTCACCATATACATGTATAAAGCAAAATACAAAGTAACACCATATATTATTGTATATACTAACCAATCAGTAAAGTCTGACTGAAAACAACATAGACCCTGATTTGCTATTGCATAATGCACAAGCAGATCTGGGTCTATTTTGCTTGTTCTACTGATTACTCCTTACAAATTGCATAGATGCAGATCTGCTTGCAAATTATGCAATGTCAGATCTGGGTTTGTGTAGTTTGCAGCTGGACTCGACTTTATCAGCAAGTATATATAATTTTAAATATTGTTTATTTTTTTTCTAGTATAATAGTGTCATCATTTAACCCATGAATACATTATAACTTTAGCAATCAGTACCTTGAATAGTAAATTTTGGTACCATATATATACCACATATAAGTAGAGTTCAACTACAAATTGCATAGAGCCAGATCTGCCAATGCATAATGCATCAGCAGGTGTGGGTCTATGCAGTTAGGAGTAATCAGTAGAACAAACAGCCCGTGCTGGCTACTGTGGTGTATCCTTGGGTAAGGCACTTTAATTCAATTGCCTTGGCACTAAATAATACACTTGTGTTGCTTTGCCATAAAACCTAAACCCAGTTTTATGGTTTAATATATCTTGAGCACCTATTTCTAAAAAAGAAAAAAATGCCTTGTCTACAGGTTTGTATCTTTAAGTGAGTGACTCCAAACCATCTGGATGACCATATTATTGACAGGAAAAGTAGTTTCTGCTTACAAAACATTGGCTTCTCCATGACTGGTCCCGCTACTGCCTCTTGACCCTTCTTAGATTTAGGGAAGGCTATTGTCTGCCATTTGTTCCTTTCGTTGGTCACAGCTTGTCGCTTAGAGTTTTCACTGAAATGTAGGATTGCCACAAGGATTATGTAATAACACAAATACACAGAACAATATTCTCCACAATTTTGATTTCTTATATTGCCAGGTCATAATTTCATACATAAGCCTGCCCATCATGCATCACAGAGAATAATTAGAGTAGTTTTTATTCAACTTTTCACATAAACTGGATACTTTCGTAATATTCCAATCATCACATTCTTAGAGGTGATACAAGAGTTATATACCTTTGCTATAGGTCAGAGGTCTTTGGGGAAAACAATGCATTACTTACAGAGTATTCATCCAAATGCTTCAGAGAAAATTATAAATAAACAAAATATGTAAGAACTTGGTATCCCATTTTAAAGGAAATGGAAAGTTTTACAAAAAATATATAAAATATAAATATAAAATATAAAATATATGTATAATTAAGCTTATTTGTGTGCGTGTATTTGCTGAAATCACTTCTAAACGTAAATACTTTTTTCCATGATAACATATGACCTACTGCAAAGGGATGTAACACTTTTGTCCTCTTGGGGAATGTGTAAACTGGTCTCTCTATTAGTAATTTAGGACTTTCAAACAGATGGTTTCTATTCCCTTTTTTGTTATGCCTATGTGTTGTAGGTGTAGGGCGCTACATGTACTGGTAGTTCCATTGAATGCTGTAAGTTCAGTTTCAATTTGTGTAAATAAAAGCCATATAGAATAATTTTTAAGTTCGATTATGTGATCTAATTGTTCTTCTATACTAATTTCTTTCATATAGTATAAATTATTTATTGACAAGCATTACTGATTAAATGAGCACTCGTGTTTGTTGCTCTTTCTGTGGCTATAATTAAAATTGAATAACATTGTAGATCAATACTAATGTTGTTTTCTTCAGGACATTTTGCACTAAATGCTGTACAAGTACTTTGTAATGTTCATTATATGTGCTAAAATGTTTTAAAGAGGTTTTTTAAAACCATAACTTGCTCTCATAGCAGGGTAAAATATGCTGGTCTAATTTGTCCAGCATTTGTTTGTCATATTCTGATTTATGTGTACCGCTACTCTAACAATCATCATGTTTTTCACATATATCATCTAATTTATGGGTTGGTGGGCCATTGTCTAATGGGTTTCCAGGTGCACGATATCAGTAACTTGGAAATGCTATTCCTTGTTCTGGTAACAGTG
Source organism: Margaritifera margaritifera (assembly GCA_029931535.1). Taxonomy (NCBI): domain Eukaryota; kingdom Metazoa; phylum Mollusca; class Bivalvia; order Unionida; family Margaritiferidae; genus Margaritifera; species Margaritifera margaritifera. The sequence continues at coordinate 4,830,647 of JAQPZY010001637.1, forward strand.
GCAAAATTGATTTATGAATGTCTATATTACCTACTGTCTGAGTTTTTGATGATACAAATTTGGTTTTTCTAGTGGAACACATTCAGCAGCTCCCTCTGATAATTCTGTTGTTGTCTGATTGACAAAAGCATTATTAGTTTTAGCTTTTTTTTTGGCATTTTAAACAATATGATAGTAAAAATATATAATTATGTTATGTTGTTTTTGATGAGAGAAATTTGCTTTTTCTTGTTCCACATGTTGTATGGCCAATGACCTCACCTTTTGTATCAACTTGTTTTTTGCACCTTAGACAACATGATAGCTTGTATTATATAATTATGTTTTGTTACATTTGCATTTGCATAATATTTTATCATTCGCTCATTAAAACTACTTGACTGTTGTTTGAAATCTAGTATAATATATATATTGATTGAAATCTAGTATAATATATAGATTGTTTTCTCCCATGGTATCTGTGTATGATATAATACACACAATAATTAGGCTCATAATGCGAATTGGCTAACCCGTGGTTAGTGACTTTGCCAATGGATCATTTAAACCCCAGTTGTCACTAATCCATAGGAGCAGTGAAAAGTACCGCCGGTTGCTATCACAAAATTAAAATTCTTATCTGCTACAAATACATTTTTTCTGAATTTACATCCATGAGAGTGGTTCCCTTGCCGATATAATTTGTAATCTTTCTTTTCCAACGACCTAACATTTTTGAAATAATTGAGAAATATCCAATGTAATTATTAGTCTGAACCTTTTGACGTATTGCTTAAAAATTTAATAATGATAATTGACTATTAAAGAGATGTTTGATACATGTTAGACCGTTATTTTGTATTGGAATAAAAGTTATTAATATCAACAAAATTTATCAAATCCTGCGACTAGTATTCTTCCACTGATGAGGGCTCCCTTTTCCATGTTGCTAAGGCATGGATAGCATCTTGCTAAAATGTATTGCTAATACATCTACTAATCCCTGTTAGTTTTGTGGGCCCTAATTTAAATATCTGGATGCCTCCAAATTTTCCTAACATTAGTTTCTTTTTTAACCATATTCTGCCAAAGTCCTTCTTCATTTGCAATAAGGTGTTTAATCCAAGTGATCTTCATGCATTGAATAAAAGAATGATCATAAACCATGTCTATGCCGCCATGTGTAGATGGGGCTATACCTGTATCTCTGTTTACCATTTCGGTTTTACCACTCCAAGTAAATTTAACAAATATTTTGTTAAATTCATTTTCTATATATAATGGAGGATTAGGCAATGCTGAGAATAAATGAATATATGTTTTCAAAATCAATGATTTGATCAAAGTTATTTTTCCAACAAGAGACAGATTTCTCATCACCCAACAACCCAGAAAGAAAACTCTATTCTAAAAGTCGAAAGAAAGAAATGCACCAAATGGTTTCAATGTCTTGTGATATTTTTTTCTTCTGAAATATTTGTTACTTCCTATCCAGATAGCTTTTGATTTTGATACAATTTCATACATGTGACAGAACTAGCATTTCAAACCAGTAGATTTGCAAATTTTGATCAGTAGATTGGCCTCTAAACCAGAAGATTTTTTATCAGCATAAATTTTACGTTTCAAGGGGATGGAAAACAAAACAAGTGCTTTTTTGTGCCATAATATGTATTCTCTTCATACTGTAATAAAATAGCAAATTTGAATATGAATCAGATTCAGATTCTGATGGAAAATGTTACAATAATAATTACTTATTATGAGTCAGTACACAGTCAAATGATGAAAAAGGAAGAGTTGTTTATCTGATAGTTCACTGCAAAAAGTTTTCTTGTATAAAATCCAATAGCATTTTTAGTTTCCTTCACAAGATCACTGTCTAGTGACCACTAATGACATTGTGATTATTAAGCTTCACACTTAACAGGCTCTCAATAGTTCTCTGGTTCAGATTTCCCCTTGAATCTCATTGTATTTTGTGAAGAATGGAGAATGTCTTCTCTGTATTAGCATTAGAATGTTGTAATGACAGGACAAACATGTTCAGCCTGCAAAGAAGTTCTAACTTCAGTTTTCCTGTTGCTGGGTTTGTAAGGTTGCTGACAACTCTCCAATACTCATCCAAGCTATGTTCACCCCAAGGAGGAAGTTCCTAACTTGGACATAAGATGTATTCCTGAGCCTTATCCTCAAGGGCTTCTTTCTCTCCATGGCTCAGATCCAAAAATCTGTTGGCACGGTTTACCACTGTATATAAAAAAAAATAAAGATTGATTTAGACTTGAAATAAAAATGGAAAAATACATGATGTATTTATGCTTTTATGAATAATTTATCCAAATTTTGAAATTAATTATCTTGTAATATATTTTATCTAGTCTTGAACTAAATTTATGTGCATGAAAACTTCAAATAGTTTATGAAATACAAAAGATGCATACATTTGAAACACACATGCAAACTCTGGACCTTTGCTGCTCACCTGCACACACTTAAACTCTGATATCCAAGCACTGTTGAACTTGTAATATTTCTTAGCCGGTGGTTTCTTAGCATTGGGAGAAAGCACACGTTTAGGATTGAACGAAAAATGTAAGAGCTGTCCTCTTAAAACATCTGGAACAATACAATACCAATTAAACAGGACAAAAATCAAAATACTTACTCTAATGTGTCTGCCGAAATAATTTTTTATGGTCGGTCTCTTCATTTTATCTCTCCTCCGCCAAGGGTTGGCCAATTTTTTTCAAAGGCTCAGAAGACATCGTGGACGACCTTTGATCCCTTTATTACTTATAACACCTCAAAAAACATTCCGCATTTGGCCTAAACTCCTCAAATTCCAACAATAAGGTAATCAATTAGCAGCTTGCTGTGTACACATGTCAGCTGTTCTTTAACAATTCTAATCCTATTACTCTGCAATGCATCATCGCACCAGTCGTTGTACTAGTGGAACATTTCAGGTCCCCAGTAGACTGGTTCTTGCTGGTTTCTCGAATGTGTTGACAGAACACGTGAAACTACCGTTTTGAGCATTTTTATTACAAAAAAATTATAATTCTTTTTATTGTCAAAAGCGGTAGATTTTGAACTACTAAACGGTATGTGCGGTAGACGGCCTTTAAAACGGTATTTTTGGCCTACCGCCGGTAGAATTACATGTATGCAATTTAACCAGATACTGATGCAAAATCCTTGAGAGTTCCTATGGTAGATCTAGAAGACCGTGGAAGGCATCATCAGCATATTGACCAAGTTTAAATTCTGCCATGGTAGAAAATACCAGTAATATTTCTGTTCTTCTTGAGTTCAGTGGAGAGCAGTTCTATTCCTATGATAAATAAGCATGCAGCTAATGGGTCTTTTTGAAGACACCATCTGTCTAGATGAAAGAACCGAGACAAAGTAACCATTGTTGATGATACTACTTTTGGACTTGTTGTAAAATTCTCTGAACCACTGGCAAATAGAATCACCAAAATTAAAGGATTTCAGAACAGTTTCCAAAATGTCTCATTCGACAGAGTCAAGTGCTTTCTTAAAATTAGTTAACAAGAGGTCGGCCGACTGATTTGTTTAATTGAGGTAGTTCATAAATCACATAAAATTCTAGTGTTTTCAGCAATAAATCTCCCTTTCATAAAACCTTTCTGAATGTCAGTCTTAATAGAGGGAAGTACCTTCTTATGCCAATTTGCTAATGAAGCTGGTGCTTTTTGGTAGTCCACATTTAATAATGAAATTAGTCTCCAATTTGTTTTAAAATAAATCTTCTATCTTTGTCTTCTTTTGATCATTTCATGTGATCATGTGATCATTCCCCGAGACTGAAAATCAGAGTAAGCTTTGTTTTTTTATCCGAAGTTTAGTGATCTATATATAAATCTGCCCAAATCTTTCTGAAAGAACTTAAAAAGTTCAACAGTAAATCCATCAGAACCAGGACTGGTTTCATGTTTCATGTTTTTTAATGCTAAACCACAATTGGGAAAGGTCAGATTACTCTTCCACAGAGTTTTTGTCAGCAATTGTAAGTTTTTGTAAAAAACATTCCATCACGCATGGAGTGTTTGTTTGTTTGTATATCACTATTCGTTTTGCTTTTGATAAAGTTTTTCATAGAAATCTTTATGTTGATTTGGTATTTCCTTAACCTATTCCTTGCATCCAAAATTAATTCCTTCATTCCTTCATTATTTTGTTAGTATAATTCCTCTTTTCCAGGATGAGAAAGTATTTTGAATTCTTTTCACCAAATTCATACCATCTTGCCTTTGATTTTAACATTACTCCTTCTATATGCTTTTCCTTATTTCTTCTAGTTCGGTTTGTTTATTAGTGATTTTTGCAATAATCTCTGTATCATTTATTTGATTAAGTGATTTGTTTAAGCTTAAAATTTCAGTTTCAAATCTTATAACATGTTGGTTTATTTTTTGCCTTGGCCTGTGAATATTCAATTATTTCAGTTCTAATTTCCACTTTAAGAGTTTAAAGAAAGAGCTGATCATTAGATATTCGCTTTACTTGTACTGAATAATTTGTATCACCCTCAAGATAGTACTTTTCAACTGTATACATATACATTTTTAATTGAGTTAGTGTAATTCCTTTGTCGTAACAGTTTTGCATTGCATTTCCAATGACCATGACCTCAAGGTAGTGTAGATACCGGTAATGATAAGGTTAAGGTTATAGCAGAGTGGTCCGTTTTGTACCCTGGAACAATAACTTAATCTGTGAAATATGAATATATGTCCTCAGAGATCAGGAAATAGTCTAATCTGCTTTGTTTTATAGGACTGGTCTGTCTCCAAGTAAATAATCTAGCATCTGGATTGAGTACTCTCCATGGATCTAGTAAATCGAGTTCATACTTGATATCCTGGACTGCTGATTGGGATTTCTATAATGAATAATAGTATATGTATCAAGTTCCATGTCGTGGACAACATTCCAGTCACCACAAATGATAAAAGATAAATCATCAAAACTAACAATATCTTTTCTTAGAGTCTTAAATAAGTCGGGATTATCTTCATTATGACCGTATAGATTGATCAAATGTATCTACCATCACCATCGCATCTTATTCTTTTAATTTAAAAAATGCAAAATGATTTCTAAAAAAGTGGCGATTCCAGCACTATAACTAGATTTATGGTTAAAAATACACCAGAAATGCCATTCATCCTCCTAATATTTTTCAATATCCACAGTACTGTGCGTTTTGTGTAAACGTATAATGACATCGTTTTATCTGTTTAGCCCAGTGGAAAACAGCTGTCCTTTTCAAACTGGAACTGTACAGACCTCTTACATTTATTGATAAAATTTTAATTTGATTATTCAAAATTTAATATTTCAACTAGAATTTCAACACAATTGTAATATGAAATGACAATATTTGAATACACCTTAATCAACTGAGACACATGATATAAATATACAAGTTCACACACACACACACACACACGTACACACACATATACACATTTTAAAAAAATAATGAAAACTATAGTAGTGTAACGATTTGCCATGACCACTTGGGTTATAAAAATGCCAGTATGAAGGATCACAACCATACCTTTCACTAGAGTGTTGGATAAACAGATATAAATACAAACTACTACAAAGCAATGTGAGTATGATTTGTAAAACCCTTTATACACATACAAATATTAGGAATTGGAAGGTTGTTCATGCATATTCCTCTAAGATGTAACAGCCTAATATTCTAGTGACCAGTTTGAAGTAGAAGCTTGTCCGTGCCTGTATAAATTATTCTTTTTATAATAATAACATAGTAACAATAACAATAATGATAATAACAACAATATTAATAATTAGCTATTATTATTGTCATCATCATCACCATCACCTTCACAATCACTGTTATTGCTGTCTATCAGAGACAATATTTAACTAATTGTTAACCAATGTTATACTATACATAAAGCATTGCTTATCAGTAGTAATATGTGGCAGTTGAGACCCCTACGGGAATTAACATTACGCTGTAGGTTAACTTTGGGAGCTGTTATGGCCCCTTATGGGAACCGTAATGTTAAAAATGTCTGTAGGTTTAACATGAGGGAGTCAGAGAGGCTTCCGCGTATAACATATGGACTTAAGCATATTTTTAAAACGCTGGACCGTTATATGCCCCTCCCCCCCATGGAGGTCTCAATGTTATAATAGTGATCAATACCCCACACTATAAAATCATCACGCCATGTGTAGTGACCAATACCTAACATTTACTATTCAACATGCTGTGTGTAGTGACCAATACTTAGTCATTCTGTTATCCAACACCCCACACATACTATCCAACACGCCATCGGTAAAATATTCGGCTTAGACTAAAAGTAGTAATAAATTCTGAAACTGTTACGGACTTTAGCGGAGACTAAAATAGATCCGGACAAAATGTCAAAATTCGTCTTAGACTAAAGTAGTACTAATATTCCGAAACTGTAGAGTGAAAGGATTGACACTAAACTATCATTCCAGTCAAGTGGTCAGCTTTGATGTCTTAAAAGATGTCTTAAAGTCAAGATAAGATCAGGACTTTTGCGTGAAAACGCTGGATCCTCACAAAATTGTACATTTGCCAAATCATGAAATCATGTCGACCCTTGGAAAAAGTACATCAGGTCGTCTACCAGAAACTCTCTACCACAACACGTTGCCTTATGGACACACCGATCTCCAGTATAAAAAGGAGAGAGTTCCAAGACAGAAAGATCATTTTAAGTGCAAATGTTCATCGAGAAGGATGAATTCGACACAATAACCGTGTGATGGACCTACTGCGAACTCCAAGTTCAACGAAGTTGAGTGTGATCCTGTACCTTGCAACAAGAAAGATGCCATACCCTGCGACATATGTGACGCAACACAACCTTGCCGCTCTACTATTGACAGCGATGCTGTTCATGTGGCCATCTATGGATCCTATCCATGCACTCACAAGCCACTCTGGACACCACTAGCTCATCGAAATTTACAAATCAAAGAAGATAACATGGTTCCTTTGGCTTGGCCTGGTTATTGTGACTTTGAAAGTCGATTAAAAAAATGGCCTAAAGATCTGGATGGTTTATCAACTACTAAAACTTCAGATTGAGCAGGATTTGTCTATTTGGGATCAGGAGACCAAGTACAGCGTTTCAGTTGTGTTGTGAAGATCCAAGAATGGGAGTATAAAGATTAAACTTTCCTGGAATATGCCAGAATGTCTCTGTGCTGTCACTACCACCCTTTGGTAGCTCCAAAATATGATCCTCAAGGATACTTTCGAAGAGAGAATTTGTAGTTTACCTTTAGAGCTGTGAGAACGCATTTACAGAGAGTTTGTACAGATTGAAGTGAAACAAAAAAACAAAAAAAAAACAATTGTATCCTTTACGACATAGACGTTTTATCCATTGATTTTTGAATGCTATAAAAAGCTGATTAGTTTGAAATGTTCAGATTGTCCTACATTGATTAATTTGAAAATGTTCAAATGGTCAGACATCGATCAACTACTACTCAGATCCTGTAAGATTTTGGATGTCATGACTTCTACCTATATTGTTCCAGTGATACTTGTATTCCATGTAACGAAGCCCAGGACAAAGTTCAAAACGTTGAGGATTACAATTTTTTTAAAAAAAAAGTATCGTCTCAAGACGAAACTCATTCACGACGTGAGATGTGTAGTGAGATAATAACTGAATTTCCTCGATATGCTTTACCAGCAGATTCCATTTGGCAAAGTGATAATATTTCATCAGAAAGACATTCCTGTATATGTACAGTTTAGAAGAGCACATTCAGAATCCACCACTGGAACTGAGATAATGCTTATACCGAGAGTTTGTCAAGACTCAAAACTCAGTATAATTTCTCTATTTTTAAACTATTGTTATTTCCACAGTATAAGAAGACTAATTCTTGGGAAAGATTATGACAGACACAAAACTCTTTGTGAATATAAAGCTCTCGATGCCACGACTTCTGGCATCAGTGTTACTCTAAATTCCGCGGGAGGATACAATGACAGTGTTCAAAACTTAGTGGATTACCAAATACTTTTAAAGGAACTGATTCAACAAGTCGAGACAATTCCATTGAATTTTGGAAGACGTGTTGTGTGTGTCTGTGTGTGTGTGTGTGTGTCTGTGTGTGTGTGTGTGTGTGTGTTAGTGACTACCTTTCTTTGATTTCGTTTACCAGCAGATTCTTTGAGGCAAATTTTTGAACAGTACGTGCAAAGTCATGACCATCAAAACTTTATCTGCGTACGAAAAACTCTTTGTGTTAAAAGTGCTGAGAGTAGTGATGAATACAAGTTGTGTTCCTCAGTGTGAAGAAGACATTTGTCGGACTTTATCAACTCATCATACTAACCAAGAGGTGTATATAACCAGTTGGATGCACAAACAGATTTACGACTGAAAGGATGTATTTACGACTGAAAGGATGTATATGACTGAAAGGATGTATACGACTGAAAGGATGTATATGACTGGAAAAGTCTTTGATTTGACGAATGAAAACAAGAGGTAACTGATTATACCTAAGACATTGTGTGTGACTGATGCAACAAAGATAAACATGAAATTTGTGTTTTCTGACATGTGAAATATTTTTTTTAATGTTGTTACACCATGAAAAAATAAACGTGTTTAAAATGGATAAATACGCTTGTATCATTGATGGAATCCTAGATTTCTAAACACAATTGATATGGCTGTATCCTCCATTCTCAAAGTGATCGACGAAAAATTATATCATCAACGTTAGAGGGCACTGTATCTTCGCCATCCCGTTAACACGTTGATTGCTGTACCTGGTGGTTCAGGAAAAACCGATTTTGTCAAACGTTTGATCGAACACAAATCAAAATTGTTCGATCATCCTCCACAAAAAGGGGCAAACAGCTTACACGTTACTGAAAAACGGTACAAATAATTGTTTTGTGTCATCGACGTGTTTTCAAAATAAGCTTGGGCAGTTCCTTTCACTTCTAAAACAAGTTAAAAGTAAGTGCGAGCTTGAAACAAAGTGGTTGACGATGGCAAACAGACAAAGGCACTGCATTTTTTTAACCCAGTTTTTCAAAAAGAATTGAAAGAACGACATATTCATTTTTCATCACTGAAAATCCTGAAACAAAAACTAGCGTGTGTCCCGAAGAAGAGACACCTCAAACGAAGTGACTGCGTTTGATCGATTGTTTGGAATGTCAAAGATCAGATAAAAAAGAAAGAAGTGTTCAACACCTGAGACTGAGTTCGCATTGGAAAAACAAAATACACGTTTGTCAAAGGTTAATAACCCAACTGGAAGACAGAATTGTTTCGTGTCACAGGACACTTACGTGGACGTGATCCTCCTGTTTATAAATTAGAAGATGTGAACGAAGACATGTGTTAAAAGGAACGTTTGCTTGCCTGAGTTACAACGAGTGACCAAGAAAAAAGACGGCGTGTAGGATATCAGAAGCATTCTCAAACGAAGAACGCGTAAAGTGAGAGAACACTGACTCCGAGAAGTGAAAGTTCGTGGGAAAGGATGTCCACCACGTTTCGATTCTTGGATTACAGCTTCACGAACCATCAACTATAAAAAGAAGCCATGCCATTATACACAGCTGCATCTCTATCTAAGAGTTCATCTCAACAAAAACTACAAAAACAACCACTGTGGGTGTAGTGTGGCGAACGTGTTCCTAAAAATCAAATCGTCTTTTTCTGTCAAATCTTTGTGGTGTATTGTGTCATCAGAACGGCGATTGGATATTTGACTTTGCAACAAGGAGATAAACAATTGTGGACTATTTTACTCAGCAGTTGTATTGGTTATCTTCTTCACAATCCCTAGTTTAAAGATATAGACAGTAACAAGAACAACAACAGTAACCTCACCAACGCCAGTCACCACTCCTCTTACAATCACAGCAGCAGTCCTCTTCTGGAATCATATTTGGGAAATCATCCTTTGACATCGAGTGATTCCTTGGAGACCAGAACCATCAAACTATGACTAATCAATTTGATTTAACATTACCAAGTGATAGTTCTATGGATGTGTTTACCAACAACACATTATGTTGTTTCACAGCCAAATTACCTCAGTCTATACAATTAGATCAGGAAGCTGGTTTGGAAGTGACTTTGGTAGAAATAAATTATCCCACTCAAGTCATGACTGTGGTTGGAGACCAAACCACTTTTCTCGTCAAAATATTCAACTAACAAGTTCAAGAACAACTGGAGAAAAACGTTCCTTTCATTTGCGAATCCAAAAACACCATCGCAAGCGAATCCTCAATTGAATATATTTACCATGAGAATTCATGCAGGATATTATTTTAATGCTTAGCATCTCGTCCATTTCAGCTATCTTTAACGAGCAGTGTGGTTAAGCACTGGAGAAAACTCGCCGAAGTGTTCTGATCGAATACCATGCCATTTCTCATCGTTTTAAAATGGATTTTTACGATGGTAAATCACTGTCTATCAGATTTTCTCCCCGTTTTGTTTACTATTCTGGGTGGCAGCACGAACATAGCACCGCAGTCAAAAGATATTCACAACAACGATCGATTCTACAAGTATTTTCGCAACCCTATCGTATTAAACGAAAGACTGAATTTGATGTTTGTGTACTCTGATATTGTTGAGTACAACGTCGTAGGAAACACGTCATTCCTTTCAAAGTGACGATAAAGGATGAAACGCGTATCACGTTCACCTATAATGTGTACATTTGCATTATCTTCCTGTCAGAAAATCGTATTTTGACAGTGTCAATATTAGCATAAAAGGGGATGTTGGAGAAAAAAAAAGTATTCTCGAAAGGAAAAGTCACCGGGAAACAACATTTTCGAAAACGATTCTCCAGTGAATTGTAACAGGTGTATCCTATGTAGCGAGAAGGCGCTCAACAACGAGCACGTGGTTTGGGAGATATGTTACAATCAGCTTTTCGTGCGGCAGCACACATCTTAAACCCGATGGTCACTAGCAAATTGCATGCTTTAAAAGTTGCAGCTTTGACGCAAGGAAAGAATTTCTCCAAAACGTACAATCGACCAACAAAGTCCAAAAAGAAGCCTTGATGAAATGAGGATAAACTGTGTTGATTCAGACAGGAAAAGACTCTCTATGGCACCGAGATACCGCTATAAATTCGCTTCACACTTCTGGCGAAGGCAATACTTTCTCCTCTACGTCACAGCAAGGACAAGGCAGAAAGAGACGTCGGAAACCCTTCAAACCTCATAGACACGATCATAAAAAGAATACGAAAAGAAGAAGAACTGACAGAGAATTGGACGTTTTTGATTACTAACTAAATATAAATGATACAGTAGTCACTCGCGTTGGCCAGACGTTGTGTACCAAACCGTTTGAACCTAACTTTGCCATGGAAAATTAATTGAGATCTTATCTGACACTATTTAACACCACGGAACAATTAGGAACCAACATTAGCAACGGAATTTCGCACAATTATTTTGTAGGAGGATATGCTTGTGGGACTTTAATTTCACTCCGGACCAGAGCAGCGACGAGGAACATTTCCACTCTATAAAATCGGGTCAACTTCGTGTGGAACTTCAGTTTGTACTAGCTCTCATGAACGCAGTGAACGTCGTCTTTTATGTATAGTTTGAGAATAGTCTGTAAATCAACAGTTTGAGAGAAGTGATCCAAAAATATTAGAAGAAAAAAAAAAAAAAATGAGAAAATTATTGGACTTATGGAGATAGGAAAAAAAGATGTTTTCCATTCAGAATAACAACAACGGTCACAGATGATCAACTTACTTGACAGATATTTTCAAGGAAAAGTCAAGTGTGAACTGATGACTTATCACTGCCTGTGAAAGAATGAATACCTGGGTATTTTATTACCTTCTGGCTCACAGTTCGTACACAGCTTATTAAAATCCAGCGGTGTGTACTAAAGATGAACTTCCTCATCAAAATACAAAAGACGTTCAAGCCTATGTCACCAACACGGACGACAGTCATGGCCCAGCAACCCAGTGGGTAGCCGTCTACTTTCCCAACGATCACATCGAGGAATATTTTGATTCTTGTGGATTACCTCCTCTGGAAGACGACACCATCAACTTTATGAGAAGAAATACTGTATCTATTCAATTCAATAATGTGAGATTGCAAGGATCAGGTTCCATTGTGTGTGGACAATATTGTGTGTAGTTTCCTTATCAACGCAGACTTGGATTCCCTTAGAACATTTTGTGACTTGTTTTGACCGCGAGTACTCTAGAAACGATGATAAAATAGAAATGTTGTTTTGTAAACATTATGGCTATACATTTTCTTTGGCACAGAAATGTAGTGTGCGTCGATGGCAAATGACACTGTATTAGATCACTGGAAGTCTAGTCTGACTCCACAACGTTGTGAGCCTTGTAAATTAGTTCACGATTGATGATTTGGTATTTGTACATGAAGAGGAAGGGACAACCCCTAATCAACCATCTTCATTCATTTTGTTGATTTTTCAGTGAGCGGGGCTGACTAAAAATAATGTTAATTAAGGGGGAAAAACGGTGTTTGCCTGTTATTTTTTATTATTATTTTATTATTTTTTTGCTTTTTTTTATAGAAATAAAACAATTTTTTTTAACATGCTCTTTTATATTCTCTCTGTCGATCTTTTTTTTTAAAAAAGGATGTTTTCATTCACATCTACGTACTTAAGTTTTGGGATGGAGTGAGAGTATGTTTGTATAATTTCATCCCCCTTCTTTTACATCCTACCCTTTTAGCTGGATAGTCGGTGTGGGGATTTTGGTCACTACACGGGACGTTTTGGATAGTATGTATGGGGTGTTGGATAGTAATCAAAAATTGTGTGTTGGATAGTATAGTGTGGGGTGTTGCGTAGTAGATGACTAAGGATTGGTCACTACACACAGCGTTTTGGATACTACTCTAAAAGTGTGTGTGGATAGCACTAAAAATTAGGCTTTGGATAGTGTTCAAAACGCGGGTGTTGGATGGTAATACAAAGACTTAACATTACCATTCCTATAAGGTGGTGGTGGTGGTGGGGGGGGGGGGGCACAACGACCCAGCATTTTAAGAATATGCTTAGGTCCACATGTTATTTGCGGGGGCCTCTGACTCATTCATGTTAAACCAGAGTCATTTGTAAGATTACCATTCCTATAGGGGCTCATAACGGCCACCAACGTTAACCTACGGCGTAATGTTAATTCTCATAGGGGGTCCAGTTGTCAGCTATTATTACTCTCCTCTCAGGCAGGAAATAGCTTGAGTAACTGAATAAATTATCCTTGTATTTATTGGTTAATCCCTATAGCTTAACTGTGCTCCTGAGAATTAAACTGTTTTATAGTTATAACTATCAAATTAATCCCAACTGAGTAGACTGAATAACATCAAAGCAATCAAAGCAGTCAAAATACTCAGTAATACTACTCATTACAGGGCGAAATCACCAGGACAGGTTAAGAACATGATGACTAATGAGGACTCTATCTTGAACTTGTTCAATAACTATTCTGACTATAGAAAAACCTGTATGAATATATAGCTTTCTAATCTTATTTGAAAGTGAAAAGGATATTCAATTGTATCTTTAAGCCATACAAAACCACAAGATGTATGGTTTTGATTTTGAATTAATCACTACATCAATGTCGCCAAAAATGTCAAATCTAAACCTTCTCCCTGCTGTCGTTTTGGCGTAGACTGGGCAATTAAAGTACAGACATATTATATTTGCTTTCGTTTTGGCGTAGACTGGGCAATTAAAGTACAGACATATTATATTTGCGAGTGCTTTGAAAGCCTGTTGATGAGACCCATGTTTAGTTGGGTAACATCTTCAGTCATTCTCATTAAAAGTTGTTCTTTCAGTTTTCTTTTGTCCTTTACAAGGGCTATTTTGGCCTCAGAATTTCTAAGTTTCATGCCAAGCACAGAAATACAATGGTGTGTGTGTGTGTCTGTGCATCTTAAATTGGCAGATTGGGTCCTAAAATATCATATTAATGTTTTGTAAAGTGTTTATCCTCACAATTCAAAAGTAAGATTTTCCTTCTACATTGCATATTCCACAGATATTTTGAGCAGATATATCCATAGAATAAAGAGTCACATACAAATATTTCCAGTCTAAATCACTCCATTACATTGCAATCCATAGAAAAAAAAAAAAAAAAAAAAAAAAAAAAAAAAAACCCACACTAACACCGGAGACAGACCTACACTAGCTTGTGGCTCTTGCGGCTATCTTAATCCCCTCTATCCCGATGTTCAATATAGTCGCAATTTGACACTGCTCCTTACGTAATTTGAAGTTATTAAGTTTATTTAAATGTTAATTTGTTTTAATACAAAAAGTTTAAAAAACAAACAATTAGCTACTAGCATATCTTAGATTTTTCAGAAATTAACTGTGAAAAATGGCTATTCGGATATTAAAAAAATTATAGAATCTCGCTCTCTCTCTCTCTCTCTCTCTCTCTCTCTCTCTCTCTCTCTCTCACACACACACACACACACACACACACATCTAGGCCGGGTGTACAAAGGGGTTATTAGGGTTTTGAAAACAAAGATAGACTTGATCTCTCTCTAAATTTCGATAAATCTGCGAGTCATTTCAATCAGAAGTTACCTATTCCCTCCAAAACAAACATAACATGTTGCATTCTTACCATTTCTAACCAGACAGACTCACCTACACATAAAAAGACACCTATAAACCAAGTTTTAGACCTAAAAATTTTCCCTATACAATTCAGCATGGCGGCCTAATGTTAATTTCCTTTTGTCCCCAAGTGCCATGAAAAATGGCGACCTAATGTTAATTCTCATTGTCCCTATAATCCATAGACCCTCATGGGATTTCAGTTAGATCCCAAACAGACCCATCATATTACAATGTTAGATTTCCCCGTCAAAACATATCGATCTTGTTACAGTGTTACAATTTCCCTCAAAAAACAACAAACAAACAAACAATGGCGGCCTAATGTTAATTTTCCGTTTGTGTCTATAATCTGTTTACCTTATTTAGCACAGGACTCCCGTTAGAGGCTCGATCGTCCCAATATACTGCTAACATGGTTATAAAAGTAACACAATACATAAAAACAAACAAACAAACAAAGGAAAAAAAATATTTAAAAAAAACCAAGGTAGCGTTTTGGCCGAATTGTCCAAGGCCAAACTGGTTTGGGATCTTAAATACCCGTAACACCTACCCCATCCCGCCCCCACCCCCGCCAAAATATGCAATAAAAACTTTGGGGTAGATAGAATCACCGGAACGGAAGTAATCACGGGAACGACTTGGAATTCTTCCTATGTGCAACATATTTTGTACTCCATATTATTTTTGGTATTAGACAGTGAAATCATAGCTCTTAATATTTAAAGGGAAATAACTCTGGGTTAATGTTTGATATTATTTACTGTTTCTTCAGGGAACAAATGTATTGCTCATAATTCTGGGCATCTTATTAGATGAATTTAAAAAAGAGTGTCTTGTTTTGTCAAAAAAAGTCCTTATATTTTATATTTTTTTAATAATATAATATTTCAATTAAGTTTTCATGTCTGAAAAAAAAGCGTGTAATATTATTTTTTTATTCTTTATTAAGTTATATTTAAGATCAATTGATTTTTTTTTTCATTTTTAATAATTTTTTTATTTACTTTTTGTCAGCAAGCGTGTATTCAGCTCCATAAATGTAAAATGTGTTGTCCGTTTTAAATGTTTGTTTTTTTAATTGACTGCACACCCTTTATTGCTTGAGATCTATGATTATACAGTCTAACGCAAAAATTACCTATTATATCGAGTACAGACATCTTGCGCATATTCCAAGTCCGTTCCGGTGATCACCCCCGAAATATTTGGACGGATCAGGTCCTAGATCGGTTTATGCCTATTTATTACCAACA
This sequence comes from Margaritifera margaritifera, assembly GCA_029931535.1. Classification (NCBI taxonomy): domain Eukaryota; kingdom Metazoa; phylum Mollusca; class Bivalvia; order Unionida; family Margaritiferidae; genus Margaritifera; species Margaritifera margaritifera. Next base: position 4,846,605 of record JAQPZY010001637.1, read on the forward strand.
AGGAAATCTTATTGCAGGCAGCCACGGGCGAAAAAACAGCTTAGTAAATTTTTTGCCGTTTCATGCGGCGATGAGACAACTCATACAAATATAATTGTTCTGCATGATTTTTCGATTCGCAAAAATGGAAAAACAATTGAATATTCACAATGATGACAAAACTTTCAAATGTGAAATATGTGGGAAACTGTATCACGTACGGGTTAGTTTAGCAAGGCACATGAAGATGCATACTGACCAAGCATACAAATGTGAATATTGCGGTAGCTTGTTTTCCAGTAAGCCAACTTTGACAATGCACATGAATATACACACCGGTGACAAACCCTTTGAATGTGAAACATGTGGAAGAATGTTTAATCAGAGTTCTACTTTGAGAAGACACAAAAGGACACATACTGGTGACAAACCATATAAATGTGAAATGTGTGGTAATTTTTTTTCCGACAAGTCTAGTTTAATAGGACACATGAATATACACACGGGGGACAGACCCTTCAAATGTGAAATATGTGGAAAATTGTTCCGCCAGAGATCTACTTTGAACACGCACGCAAAGACACATATTGGTGGAAAACCATTCAAATGTGATGTCTGTGGAAATTTGTTTTCCAAAAGGTCTAATTTAAGAGTTCACATGAATATACACACAGGTGACAAACCCTTCAAATGTGAAATATGTGGAAAATTGTTTAGCCAGAGTTCAAATTTGTCATCACACTTGAAAGTTCACATTGGTGACAAATCTTTCAGATGTGAAATATGTGGAAAATATTTTAGTCAGAGATCGTATCTGTCCAAACACTCAAGAATACACACTGGTAATAAACCACACAAATGTGAAGAGTGTGGAAAATGTTTCATGCAGAGAGGGGATTTGTCCATGCACTTAAGGAAACACTCTGGTGAAAAACCATACAAATGTGAAATATGTGGAAAATTATTTAGCCACAGGTGTAATATGCAGACGCATGCAAGGACACATGTTGATGACAAACCATACAAATGTGAAGTGTGTTGTAATTTGTTTTCTGATAGGTCTAATTTAAGAATGCACATGAATATACACACTGGTGACAAACCCTTTAAATGTGAAATATGTGGAAAATTGTTTGGTCAGAGATCTACATTGACAACACACAAAAGAACACACACTGGTGAAAAACCATATCAATGTGAAATGTGTGGTAATTTGTTTTCAAAAATGTCAAATTTGATAGTGCACAGGAATATGCACACTGATGAAAAACCATACAAATGTGAAATATAGGAAAAATTTAAACACAAGATTTGATTTGTTGTCACACCAGAAGATACACATTGGTGATAAACTTTTCAAATGTGAAATACATAGTAAATTGTTTAGCCTGAGATCATATTTGTCAAAACAGTACAGGATACACACTGGTGACAAACCTGTCAAATATGAAATTTTTAGAGAATTTGCTTCATGATAGTTAAAGACTATTACCAAATGAGTAAATTTGACTTATTTGACAGTGGCATATTGCACTGTGTGGCATTTGACACTGCCTGCACATGAAGACATATAGTGGTGAGAAATCATAGCCACCAGCAATAATTTGAATATGAAAATTCAGAAGGTTGAAAGGGACAACATCTATTAGGGATGAAACATCATGTGCATACATAATGATTTAGTAAAAATGTACCTTGACCAAAAACATAATCGAGTCAAATTGTACCTCAACCAATCCATACCCAAGTCAAAACTTACTAATGAATGCCAAAAATGTGTTCATGAATCAAAGAATATACCCAAGTCGAAATCATATTCGATTTCTGGGATTTATTATAAAATAAAATATTATAGAAAATACCTTGAAATACATACAGCCAATTTTAAAAAAAGCAGTGTACTGTCACATGCATAAAGTAAACCATGATAATTTGCACTAATTCGACCTTGATCTTTAAAGAGCTTGTGGTCAAGTACTGTATATGTCCTAGTGACTGATTGATTTTTTTTACATAATTCAAGGTATTTTGCAAAAAAGATAAAATGAAACTTATCTATAGACGTGTAGATCTCCATTTACTGAAAGATTAAACATCATCACAAACTATTGTGGGAATTTGGTTCCTGTGTCATTGATCCACTTAGATTCTTAAGTAAATTTCTGAAGGTAACCAATGAAATCAATAAAGCCAATCAAAAACTAGCCGTGCCTATTCAAAACTTATGGGGAAGTAGTATTTACTGATATGCAGAACTTGCAACATACAACAAAAAAAAGCAGTAAATGTCCGAACCTCAATGTGTTGAACTTGCTTTAATTTTACTATGTTTTGACTTGCTTTCCATTTGGAATGTTTTGGCTTGAGTACATTTTGATTTGAGGGCATTTCCTTTTAGGTACGTTTTGACCTGTTACCTGCCTAACTGAGTAGAACTTCTTTTTCTTTCAGGTAGTACATGTCAGTGCTGTTTGATATAGGAATTTTTGGTATATTGTTCATAAACCCTGGATAATAGACATGTTCTTAAATTATCATGTTATAATGTGTATCATATGAAATGAAACACAAAATATATTTTTATGTTAAAATACTGTATGTATAACTTAAATTTGTCAACCTGAAAATGAACAGTTCTTATAATGAATAGTTAATACTATAATTTTCTCAATTATAATTTGGGGCTCTCTGTGAGACTGAAATCCAAGTATAAGTACACATAGTTTTTAGTTTTGGATGCACGAACATTCCAACAGCAGAGTCCTTTGTACGCCAGTTTTTTTTTGTCTGCAAACTTCTCTTCAAAGTGAGTATCAATCATGCAGTGTGCAAGTTCAAGTGATTGTAATGGGATTTGGTAAAGCCAAATAGGTTAAATCCTAGCAGACAAGGAAATTAAGACACCGGTTAATCTATTCTTGGTTCCTAATAATTGTTTTGATCAAAAGACTAATTACATTTGTGTGTGATTTGACACCTGTCTTTGATAAATGATACTCAACACAGTTTTAATCCATCATGTTATAAATCAATATGCGATGTTTGGAACATTTGCATTTTATCGTACACCATATTTAGAAAAATACGGCAAAGATTTTTAGACTTATTTTGTTTGTTGGAGTAATATGAACTCCCATGTTAATCATCATGAACTCCCATGTTAATCATCATGAACTCCCGTGTTAATCATTATGAACTCCCGTGTTAATCATCATAAACTCCCATGTTAATCATCATGAACTCCCGTGTTAATTATCATGAACTCCCATGTTAATCATCATGAACCGTTGTCAAGTCATCTGTTTTTAGGTGTCATGTACATATTCATTTTTTTTGTGATTGTCATATGTGTACTTTTCTTACGGCAACTTGACATAATTTCTTTGGTACCAAGTGCAAGGCTGCAGATGAGCATGATTCTCATGAAACTGGCTGACAGAAATTAGTTGATGTATCTAGTTTTGATAAAGAAAACGGAATGCCAAAGAGACTGAAAGATTCATGGAATGAACCACGGAATAGGACATTCCCATAGGCTGAAAATGAGAAAACAGTGGAACATTATTAGCTTTATGCACATGGTGTCATGACTGTGGATGGAAAATTGCAATGGCAACTCAAGGAACACCAGGTCCAGAAATTATGGATTTTTATCATGAGCCTGCTGTGGAGAAAGTTGTTGAAAGTTTGTTTAAGAAAAAAGTGAATGTGGCATGCTGTGTTGCTGAAAGATGAATGAAAAAAGTGAATGTGGCATGCTGTGTTGCTGAAAGATGAATTAAAAAAGTGAATAAAACATGTTCGTTTGTTTCTATTTCCAGTGTCTTTGAAAATTTATTGATTTGAAATAGAATTAAGCTAATTAAATAAATTATTATAGCAAAGAAAGTGTAATCTTTTATTGATTCATTCCAGCTGTACACAAAATGAAAGAATGGCAGGGTAAATCAGGGATGGTGCTAACTTTAAAAAAGTTGTCGCCAAAAAAATCGCAAATTTCAATATTTTGTCGCCAAGTGTCGCCAAGCAAGGAGTACGAATTTTTCCATGTCTATTAATGTAGTAGGCAATGAAATTTGAAAAAGATGGAGTATTTATTACTTTATTGACAGCAAACAATACCATACCACAATATTACAGAATAAATCATTGCATGACTATTTTGTATGCTTATTTATAATGTTTTGCACTATTAAAATGTTGTTTCATAAAAATAATAAAATCAAATGTAGCAATCTTAGCTACTTCCATAGTCTTTGCATCCCGCATGACGGTCTGTACAAAGGTATGGCTGTTGTCACCTGAAATAAATGCATTATCAAAAATATAAAATATCTTCTTTCCCTACATTTGCAGTCTCTCTCTCTCCGGTTCTCTGGTTTATGATTTATACCTTGCTATAGTATCGCACTACAAGCATATTTATTGTTTTACTACAGTCCCGTAATGCAGTCAGTGATGTGTAATAACACGCATCTCTTTGATGTATTTGACTTCAGACAAATTGGGTTGTTCCACTTAGTGTACTTTACCTATGCAAATTAGGCTAATGGGCTCACCCTCAGCAGTGCTCAAAGGTCTTGACTACACATCACCCTAGCTATTGTGAGCCAATTCAGTAAATCTCTTAAAGTTGTCTATCTCTGACTGCCTTACCTGTTCATTGCCTTTAGAACAGTTGTATAAACAGTAGAATGTTAATCTGCCTGTATTAGCTAGACGAGAACCGTGTATATTTCAGTGTCATAGGCTCACAGGGGTGTGATTGACGCACGGATAATCTGCACCCGGAAAATCGAAAGTGTATGTATACAATTTACTGAAAATAGTTGACCTTTTATAGGGCAAGAAAGCCTTATACATTTGCGTAAAATCAATTTATGTATGAGAATAAACAGTAACCTTGGAAATATTCAATCGGGATGGACCTAATTGTTTGAATGTAAATTATTGAAGATTGTCCAAGAAGTATGACCCCCCCCCCCTTCACACACACACACAAAATCCAGCCCCCGTTTTGGAATTATTCCTGTAATAGTAGCAATTCCAAATGTAACAAATGTAATTGTAATTCAAGGAAGATCGCTAGACATTGTTGAGAAAACGTATGAAATTTTCAGTCAGGATATCTTAACATCCCTTTGAGGTAATTTAGAATCTAGATCTCGGCGAAAATATTATGCACATAATTATGTGAAAACAAAGTCAAGACATCTGAAGGTAATTTTGCATCCATATCTCAGCCACGGACGCCCAAATTTCCAACTGTCAAGAAATTTTCGGGATTTCGAGGTCCATTGATCATGATGTGGTGTTGTACTTAAAGTATTGCTACCAGCTGCATTACAAGTAGATGATACTGGACTGTCAGGTATAACATCTGGTTCAGTGACTGGGTTGTGTGGTGCACTTGCGCTAAATCCAAATGCTGTTAATTTTGTTAACTTACTCTTAGGATGAGATGATGAACACGAAAAGTCTAACTTACGTTTACTCATGATAGTATATAGGTCTGATTGAGACTGAATTGTATTTTTCATTTGCTTCGTATTTATACAGAACGATTGGTGCTTCAAAGGTAATCAGTTTTCTTTGAAGTTTCAGCAACAAAAAAATTCTCTGGTACATTTTTCCAAAAAAAAGAAAAGAAGGACTAGCCGTCGTTTGGTCGATTGTAGCTGGTCTGGTATCATGACTATTGCAGTGTATCACCGCATACACTACTCAGGCCAGATGTCAGCATAAGCGGTCAATATGAACAATGGATTTGTTTATGTAACAATAGATAGATTCCGGTGCATTGTATACCCAAGTTTGCGGCTTCCTTTCATGGTGCCTTTGAATTCCTCCACCCCAAACCCAAGATTGTATATACAAGTTTTAACAGCCAAAAATGTTGTCGCCAAAAAAATCGCCAGATGGTATATTTTGTCGCCAATCAGGAAAAAAATCGCAATTTGCGACATTGGCGATGCACAGGGCGATCCCTGTAAATGCATTGAGAACTGTTATAGTTGTAACATCACAAACAATAACAATTATTTCAGTTATCAACTGCCTTAATTTTTAATTCATTTATTTATTAAAAGGCCAAATAAGAAAGATATGTGTGGTTAGATTGAAGAAAAGAAATGAAGGCAGGTAGGTAGGTAATTTTTTGTTCTTGTTTGTCCGGATAGATATAAATGAAGTATAAACTAGAAAACAAGCATCATTTGAATCCTGAATTGAACTTTGACAGTAGTTACAACCTTTGATTGTTGATTTAATTTGTAAAACAAAAATTCAGAATTATTTTATTATTTTTTTAAATATAGGGTTGGGAGGAGAAAATAGGGTTTGTCGGGTAACCAGAAGCACACATATTTTGCTATTTGACCTAATTCTAAATATTTCACATTGAATGAGCATTAGGATTCTGATGACATATATTGGAGACACAACAATACACACATTCTGAATTACTGCATGTGAAGAAACGTATTGTTATTGGGACTCTTTTTTCCAAGGAAAGAGGAGTCCTGGACTGGAACTTGAAAAATCCTATGGAGAACCCTGACTCACTACTAGGTAATTATAATACTAGGTATATTAATAAAATAATAAGAGCATAATAAGCATGAATAAGGGCATAAGCAATTCAGAGCTAAACAAATCTGATATGCTGATGCCAGGAGCCCCAGTAAATATAGATTGGATCCCTCTCGTATTCTAAGCGAGTGGCCTGTCAGGCCTGACCCCCCAAAAATGGAATCTAATTTATCTGACACATTGAAATCATCGACGCAATGCTGCATTTTTATTTTGAAGTACGTGTACCTGAAAGACTCGGGCAAATTATTATTACTCAGTTGCCAACTCCATCTGATGGTCCCTCAACATTATAAAGATCGTCTGCTTAATTGTATCAAAAGCTATAAACAGGGTTCCAATATACATGTATCCTCCTGTGTTGATACTTGGAATTTAAATATGATCCATGTGCGACGCTGGAAAATTCCAATCTGTGCATTTTTATGATGCATGTTGATTTGGGCCAGAACATCAATCATAATTACCCTTGATTTACCTCCAGCGTGATTTCATACTGAGCGTACACTGTCCATAACAAATTTACTGTATGTACCAGTGATTGACATTTGCTAGACTAGGCTGTTGTATGTCCAGTCCTGAGAACTGATGATTGTATTCATCTTGGAAGATGCTACCCATTAAAAGGGAATGTAGGTCTCAATTGACTGCTTCTCACACCCCACTGATTATGTCAAGTGTTTGCATTTAGCTGCGTTTCTCTGACACTGTTGTATTTACAATCATGAAACTTAATGGAATGTTCACTTTTTACGGTGTTACTATCTGCAAAAGAAGGTTATAGTGACCTACTTTTGGTATTCATGTGATCACAGACACTTTTGTATATACAATCATGACATTTGACGGGTGTGTTCATATTTAAAATCACGACAGGCAGAAGGTATATATAGGTACAGGGCTGAGCAAATTTATTTTTCATCCACTTGTCCAGGACAAGTGGTTTCAGAAAATTCACTTGTCCCACCTTACTTTTCACTTGTCCCGCCTTTCTTTTCACTTGTCCCAAAATGGTAATCACTTGCCGAGTTTTGATGTGATGTATGTACTTAATCCATTAAAGAACACACGATATAATATACAACATAATTATTTCTTAAAAGAATTTAATTTTTCAAAAACATTGGTTGATATACATTTGGCTACTTCAGGTACCTGTATATATGTTTTAGCTGCTGGATTTGAAAAAATGTCCATGTACATGTCTGCCACCTGCACCAGCACTAAGCCAGCAGTTGATAGCTGTGTCTGGGTTAAAGTCCTCAAGCTCTGGTCCATTTTGTAAAATGTTCATTAGAATTTTTTAACTCTCTTGGGTTAAGGAATTCTCACACTCAGTAGCAGTATTACATTTTATCCCTCCACTTTCACAAGAATTTTCCTTCTTCGAATCGTCCTTATTACCTTCCTTGCGAAAATAATTTAGCAAACTCATTTTATCCACATAGTAAATATCAGCGACCAGCTCCAATAGTCCCGTGGTTAGAGCGTCGGCCTCATATGCAAGAGGTCCCAGGCTAGAATCCCGGCCAAGCCATTGTAAAAAAAAAGAAAAAAAAAAAAAAAAAGAAAAAAAGAAAAATGGCACCAAGAGCTACCTCGTTTGACGCTCAACTCTAAGAACTTCCTTGGGCTGGACAGGCAGTGGGCAAGATAAAAAAAACTTGATAGGGAAGGTTTAAGACACTCCCGCCTCTACGAGTCTTCCTACCTATGGGAGAAATAGGGTGGTGGTAACATGACATCACTGGAGAGAAGTCTTCCAAGTTGAAGTCAACGGCCAGGGCGGAAGGGTTCCAAAGATGAACTTAACGGCTACATGTTCAAGACCAGGGCGAGCCATATAGTAACATGGATATCGGCTGTGGTCTACAGCCTGGAGAGAGATGGGCGCCGCCAGATCGAAACGGCCCATGATACGCCAATGATGACGAAATGACAATAAATAGATTTCACATACAGGATCGGTCGCAGCCCGGATTACCAATGACCGCGCCATCCGCTGGACATCAGGATGGAGGTGACAAGTATGCTACTGGTGCAACTACCATCAAAGTACGGGCAAGAGATAACATCACCATTGGAACATGGAATGTCAGGACATTAAGACCAGCAGGGAAACTCGAGGAGCTAACCCATGAGATGGGAAGATACCAATGGCACATCCTTGGACTCTGCAAGATGCGCTGGAAAAATTTCGGAGAGAGATCAACAGATGACGGACACATGATCTACTTCAGTGGGCATGAGAACAAGCATGAACATGGAGTCGGATTTATGGTACACAAGGACATTGTGAGTGCTGTCATGGGTTGTCGACCAGTGTCTAACAATCCGCGTAAGGGCATCTCCGTTTAACATCACTATCATACAGGTCTATGCCCCAACATCTGACCATGATGACGAGGAACTGGATGAGTTCTATGACCAGCTTCAAACTCTCATAGACCAGACACCCAAGAAGGATATTCTGGTTATTCAAGGTGACTGGAATGCTAAGGTAGGAGAAGACGCACAAGCAGACTGGCGAGAAGTCTGAAGTCTGTGGTCCATACTGTAATAAGCAGACAAATGAAAGAGGACTCAAGCTCCTGGACTTCGCCACATACAATAACCTAGTGCTAACGAACACCCTTGGCCCCCACAAACTATCCAGAAGATGGACTTGGCACAGCCCAGACGGAAAACATCACAACCAGACTGATTACATCTTGGTGAGAACGCGCTTCCGGTCTAGCGTAAACATTGCCAGAACACGTAGCTTCCCAGGAGCTGATATAGGAAGCGACAATGACTTGCTGATGATGACTATCAAACTTCGTCTGAGGAAGACCAATAAGCCAAGACAAGTTAAGATCATGGTTCTACCTTGAAAAACATAAAGATCCAAGCGTGGCACAAGCATTTGAAGCATCACCTTCAACAAGGCAGTACTAGACACATCCGGAGAGATCCTTGGCAAGCATCGTAGAATAAAGAAGCCTTGGGTCACAGCAGATATCCTCGACCTCTGCGATGTGAGGAGAAAACTGAAGAGTAAGCGAGGAGAGTCTTTCGCCTATTGCAAAGAGAAGTAACCCTTATGTCCCCGCTGTGAATATGTAGACTGGCCTGCTTACTTGTATTGTAGACTTTCATACTGATGGTTTCTATTAAATAATTTTTTATATCTATCTGTTTTAGATCTGGACTTCACATACACCCGTAGTTTCATTGACGGCTGTAAGTTCAGCTTCAGTTTGTGTGAATGATAAGCCACATAGAATTATGTTTAAGTTGGACTGTGTGAATGAAAAGCGACAAAGAATATTGTTTAAGTTGGACTGTGTGAATGAAAAGCCACATAGAATTGTTTAAGTCGGACTGTGTGAATGAAAAACCACATAGAATATTGTTTAAGTCGGACTGTGTGAATGAAAAGCCACATAGAATTGTTTAGGTCGGACTGTGTTGCCTAAATTGATCTTTTATATTCACCAACTTCATGTTGACATAGTGTACATTATTTATTGACAAGCACGACATTTTGCACTTATATCATTAAATAAATGCTGTACGAGTACGTGTTCATTATACTTTGCTTGAATGTTATTTAAAGATTGTTTTAAAACATACTTTACTGTCATAGCAGGATAAAATAAGTGAGTGGAACCTGTTAAAAGATATTTGCTTTCCTATAAAATTTGTAGATCCTTGGTATAGACCATTTTATTTCCGGGGTGGATTTGGGCTAAGATTTTCGTTTGTTTAACTCTAGAAAATCTAATTTTTTGCAATTAATATAATTGATATAATTAGTTCTTTCTTCACAGATCCAAACCTTATATATATATATATATATATACTACTTAGATCACACATTTTTTTTTCTGGGGCTCATTAAACAAATTTGGATTTAGGACACAAAATAATGGCATTTTTTTTAATAAAACTCTCTCTCTATATATCTCTGTTCATCAAAGCATTGGCTCATAGGGTGGTAGGAGGATAGGGAAGATATTTCTTTTATACCCTTTCCTTTACATCGTACCCTGTATGGTCAGTGTATACGTGGGTGATAATCACTTCTAACGGCGAGTTGAATAGACGTTGTAGTTTAACATTATATTCCCCGTTATTTAGAGAGAACCAAACATGTTCAACCTAAGGCATAATGTTAATTCCTGTCAAATGTCATAGGGTTCCATTTCAGGTGAAGCACTTTTAACAGTTGTGTGCTTTAGCTGGCGTAAATGTCTACTATAGGCCCATAACGTTATATCGTTTTCTATCATAAAATTTCCCCTTGTCACTAAAAATTCACAAAATGGTGTCCTATTAAAGATAAACTATCTAAAGGAGGCCAGCTATGAAAAGGGTCATTTAGATTTTTAAAAACTTATGGAGTTGATTTCTCTCTGTCTCTGTCTGTCTCTCTTTGGGCGTTTCTTCATAGCGTACATTTATTTTATAATATTATGCATAGATTTTAGTTTGGATGTCTTGAAAATCGGTTTTGGTGTTTTGAAAACATGCATTGACTCACAATCTTACAGTACAAGAAATATTAGCTGACGCTAAAATCTGACCATTTGAACAGAAAAATGTTACAGTCTTACAAGAAAAATCATATCTTTAAGTCGAAATCGTTAGTTTGAAAATGTAACCAAAAGTAAATCACGACAGTAATATGTTTGCATTGGTTGTCTTCAAACTCACAGCCTTACGAGAAAAAGTCTTAACTTGGGTATCGGCAGTAATATTTTTCATTAAGTATCTTAAATCTACGCCAAAACACGATTTTTGTAACATTCGAGAAAATTCGGTATTTTATTAGTTATAAACGAATTGTAACAATTTATGACCTCAATCTGCTTCAGATAAAATTCACCCGTCTTTCAATATAGTCGCACTTTTACACCGTGCCTTACGTAAACTGAAGTCGATCAGTTATAATAAGTTAGCTACTGACATTTCGTAAAAGATTGATGACTGAAAAACTTCTGCCTGACTTATGGAATATTAAAATAGGATGACAGTAAAATAGAGGATATCTTTTGAATCTAACGTTCACCAGAAAAATTATTTCAGACCTTATTTGACTCTATTTGATGCTACATATTAATATGAGCCAGCAGTAACAACGACATTTCGTACAACGATTATTCAGGAGGATTTGCTTTGTGGGAATTTGATTTCACTCCAGACCAAGGTAGCGAAGAAGGGGATTTCAACCCTATAAAATCAGGCCAACTCCATGTGGAACTTCAGTTTACACTGGATCTAGTGATCACTGTCAACATCATCTTGTATGCAGAATTTGACAATACTCTGGCAATTAACAGTTTGAGAGAAGTGATCCTAGACTATTAAAAAGATGGAACACAAACCCATAAAAGTAGATCAAGAAATGTTTTTTATCCAGAACAGTAGCAGCCCCAGACACTCAGTGGAGAAAAAGAAGAAGAAAAGAAAGATATGAAACAAGAAGTCATTAACGTAATTTGTTTTGCATCCAGGACCACTGTCACAGGTCCCAAGTGGAAAAGAAAAAGAAAAGAATTATATGGAACACAAAGTCATGGACGTAAGCAAAGAGGTTGACGTTTTGCATTAAGACTACCTTTTGATGAATGTTACGTTTTGTTAGTGGATAGAAATGGGGCATTGGTCACTGCATACCCATTCCAGTATAAGTGCAAATTTTAGTGAGAGTACTAACTTTAGAAATTGACACAATTGTAAAATTCCTCTCTTAAACTTCATTCAAGATTTATAAAGGATAAACATATGGACAGATACCTCCTTGTAGCAAGAATCTTACACAAAAAAAGAAGGACAAAAATGATGGCGTAATGTTAATTTCCCCTTCTTTCTATAATCACTCATCATGTTAAACATGTGGACATTTCTAACATAGGATGCACCTTTCTCCCCAGAATCTAAAATTTAAAAAAAAAAAAAAAAAAAATGTAGACCTAAAGTTAATTCCCCTTATCCCTATAATCACCCATCACGTTATACCTATGAACATTTTTAACAGGATTTTTCCTTGTCCCCAGAAAAATCCCACAAAATGGTAACCTAATATTCATTTCTCCTTGTCCCTATAACCCCACAAAAATGGCGGCTTACTGTTAATTTTCCCATATGCCCTATAATTGTTTGACCTTGTTTAACATATGATTTCCCCTTGTCCCTAAAACCACATAAAAATGGAGACCTAATGTTCATTTCCTCGTGTCCCTGTAATCACTCTTCTACCAAACCTAATTAAATCAAGACTCCGAGTGTCACTATTGATAAATAATATCTCTCCTATTTGATGAGTGACTTATATATTGACCCCCTATACCTCTCTCTCTCTCAATCTTTCTCAGACACAACTCTCTCTCTCTCTCTCTCTCTCTCTCTCTCTCTCTCTCTCTCTCTCTCTCAGGAGAGAAAGATGTTCAAACAAACAAACACACATATCAAGGCGGGTTGCGAATAAGAGCCGTTCATCTTTTGATTGTTTTGAGACTCTCTCTCTCTCTCTCTCTCTCTCTCTCTCTCTCTCTCTCTCTCTCTCTCTCTCAATTCTGTTAAACCTACGATGTAATATTCACTTCAGTTAGAAGCCATATATTTCCGCCAAAAGATAACCTGCTACATTGTGAAAATTTCTAACCACACATGAGAAACCTATGAGCCAATTTTTAGACAAAACTTCGAAACTGAAGATTTTACAACGGAAGTGTTCCAATTAACATGTGCAGTTTTACAACGGAAGTGTTCCAATTAGCATGTGCAGTTTTACAACGGAAGTGTTCCAATTAGCATGGGCAGTTTTACAACGGAAGTGTTCCAATTAGCATGTGCAGTTTTACAACGGAAGTGTTCCAATTAGCATGTGCAGTTTTACGCTTTGCAAAAGTACATGCAAACACATTTTTTTTTTGTTTTACGAGGAATTGTGCTTAGTTTAAATTACAATCAAGAGATTTAATAGATTGACCTTAGCAAGTCATGAAAATAAACAAAGTAATGGAGCCAAGTGTTCGGAACTAATTTGTTACTCTTAACATACAAACGTGACCTACAAGTTGGTTGGCGTAGGGATCATATCTTGAATTGGATAGTAAATCGCTAGATAGCATAGGCACTTACTTAGCGGCGATGGTGCAAAGTGAATTTCCCATTGTCCCTTAAGCGCCATTTATGTAATGGCGGCATAATGTCAGTTCCCATTCCCTATACTCGTAGGATTTCTTTTACAGGCCAAAGAGACCCATCCTGTTAAACCTATGAACGTTTATCAACATAGAATTTTACCTTGCCCCAAGAATATAAAAAAAAAAATGGAGGCCTAACGTTAATTCCCAGTTTCCCTATAAGCCGCAGACCCTCATATGATTTGAGTTAAAAACCAAACAGACCAATCATGTTACAATGTTACATTTCCGAGCCAAAAAAGACCCACCATGCTACAATGTTCCAGTTTCCCACTAAAAAACAATGGCAGCCAAATGTTAATTTCTCCTTGTCCCTATATTCTTTTAACCTTTTTGACATAGGACTCCCCTTGATGCTATTTTGCTGCACCATATTACTCTTGGCTGGCTGAGGGGACCGCTTTTTGAAATTGCTCTAGGGATTCGTACCACCTTAATTCGGTGTTACTCACACCGACTTATGGAAAAACAAGCTTCTTAACAAATAAACAAAATAACACACATTCTTATTAACAGGCAGCAAACATACCAACACATTCTTACAAACAAACACACGTCCTTATTAACATGCAAAAAACATACCAACACATTCTTACAAACAAACAAGCATTGCTATTAACATCAAACAAACATATCAACACATTCTTTAAAACAAACACACATCCTTATTAACATGCAACAAACATATCAACTCATTCTTATAAACAAACACACATCCTTATTAATATGCAAACAAACATGCCAACACATTCTTACAAACACACATTCTTATTAACATGCAGCAAACATAACAAACATGCCAACACATTCTTATGAACACGCAAACAAACGTACCAACACATTATTACTAACACATTCTTATTAACACACAAACAAACATACTAACACATTCTTACAAATAAACAAGCATTCTTATTAACAAGGAAAACAAACACATTCTTATTAACATCCAACAAACATACCAACACATTCTTTAAAACAAATACACATTCTTATTAACAAACATATAAGCAAACAAACACAATTACATACAAACAAACAAGGGGTAGGGGACTATTTTTTTATATTGCATATATGCAGATATACAATCACATATACCAAACGGAGTGCTATAGGGACACTAACACAAAGATACATACACCCATATACATACGCTCAATATGTTGCGTCATCTTTGTTCTTATATACACATGCCTCAAAGGTGGTGTGCATTCTCAACCTAATAACGAAGTTCTTTACGGATTTCGAAGAAGGTTTTTGGCGTTAGTACAAAAAGAACCACAAGATATTTGTATAATAACCTTGTTCTCGAGTCTCGCCCAAGAACACCCTCGATGACCGGATTCCATGATTTTTAAAAAAATATTCCTCTCAGTCGGTTACCTCCCTTTCGAACGATACAAAATATTTTGAAAGAGTATGAGCCGTGAGTAGCATGTGAATTTGTTTAAACGTGCCACTTGCATTGCACGAGACATTACGTCTGACAATTCACACTGGCGCAAACCGTATGTGTGAATTGTACGGGTACAAAATTTTTTCATTTTCATTTAATTTCTCCCGTAACTTTGCTGGTCGCAGGGGCGCGACTGATGACTTTGCGACAATCTCTCTTCATTTCAACCTGTTCTCCACTGCTCTTTGGGACTTTGCAAAGTCCATGCCTGTCCACTCTTTGATATTGTCTTCCCATCTCTTCTTCTGTCTGCTTCGATTTCTCTTTCCTCTCACTGTGCCCTGTAGGATTGTCTTTGACAGGCCAGTTGAGCATGAGACGTGACCACACCATCTTATTTTGCGTTTCTTTACAGTGGTGAGCAGATCTTCATAAGGTCCAATTGCACCTTGGATTTTAGTGCGCACCTCCGCATTAGAAACGTGGTCTAAGTATGAGATTTTCAGGATCCTTTGATAACATCTCATCTCTAAGGCATGGATTCTTCTCTCTAATTCTGCGGTTAGGGTCCATGTCTCACATGCAAATAGGAATATGGACACGACGAGGGAGCGCATAAACTTGATCTTGGACCCAAGCGTGATGTTGCTGTCTTTCCAAATATGCTTCAGCCTAGCCAGAGCAGCTGTTGTCTGCGCAATCCTGGAAAGAACCTCAGGTTTAGAACCTTCATCAGAGGCGATAGCACCTAGGTACTTGAAGCTTGTTACTGTGCCCAGCTTCTGTCCATTCACTCTTATTTCCTTTTGGATGCCACTCGGGTTGTTTGTCATTAGGTTTGTCTTTTCAGCGTTGATCTCCATCCCATATCTTAGTGATGCTTGATTGAGACGGTTCACTAAGGTTTCCATTTCTTCTTCATCTCCTGCTAAGCCATCGATATCATCAGCGAAGCGCAGGTTGGTGATTGTTCTGCCTCCAACACTGACACTGCCCTCATGGTCTTTCAAGGCCTCGGACATGATCCTTTCCAGGTAGATGTTGAAGAGAGTTGGTGAGAGAAGGCACCCCTGTCTGACTCCGACTGTGGTTCTGAACCAGTCTCCTGTGTTGCCTTTGACGAGAACTATACTAGTCGCCTTGTCATACAGGGTTTCTATAGTGCGGATTAGTTTTGCCTTTATGTTGTATATCCGCATGGTGGCCCACAAGGCTGCATGCCATACCTTGTCGAAAGCCTTCTTGAAGTCAATGAAGACATGATAGAGGTTCTATTGTTCACAGAGGATTCTAAGATTGAAGATCTGTTCTGTAGTGCTACGTCCTGCTCTGAAACTAGCCTGTTCTTCCGCAATGATGTGCTCTGCTTGGAGTTTCAGTCTATTGAGGATGATCTTGAGCATAACCTTGCTTGGGTGACTGATGAGACTGATTGTTCGGTAGTTCTGGCACAGTTGTAGATTCCTTTTTTTAGGAAGAGTCACGATCAGAGACTGGGTCCATGTGGTGGGCCATTCTCCTGTTTGCCAGATTTGGTTGCAGATTGTTGTGAGGACATCTATCATGGAAGTTCCTCCTGCTTTAACAAGTTCTGCTGGTATATTGTCTACCCCAGCTGACTTCCTCTTCTTTAGCGCCTTTACGGCAGCCTCTACTTCGTCCCTGAGGATCGGGTGGTTAACCTCTGTTGTGGTCAGTGGTACGTTTAGTACAGCTTGGTCTCCAGAAGTCTCCTGGTTGTAAAGCTCTGAGCAGTATTCCGTCCATCTATTAAGAATGTCTTGGTTTTCTGTCAGACTCTTACCAGCCTTGTCCTGAATCGTATTAGATCTCCCGTGTTTCTCTATTGTCAGGTCTTTCACCAACTGGTATGCCCTTTTACTGTCATTCTGGTTCAGGCTTTTCTCGACTTCCTTGCATTGGTCCTCGAACCAGCTTTCTTTTGCTTTCTTTATGCTCTTCTTAATCCTGTTGTTAATCTCATTGTATTTTTTTGCTCCTTCATGGTCTCCTCGCTTACTCTTCAGTTTTCTCCTCACATCGCAGAGGTCGAGGATATCTGCTGTGACCCAAGGCTTCTTTATTCTACGATGCTTGCCAAGGATCTCCGGCTGTGTCTAATACTGCTTTGTTGAAGGTGATCATCAATGAGTCTAGGTTTATTTCTTCATGTCCCAGAATTGTGAGTGGTGCAAATTTGCCGCCTATTGATGCTTCAAATGCTTGTGCCACGCTTGGACCTTTAAGTTTTTCAAGGTCGAACCTGATCCTAACTTATCTTGGCTTATTGGTCTTCCTCAGACGAAGTTTGATAGTCATCATCAGCAAGTCATGGTCGCTTCCTATATCAGCTCTTGGGAAGCTACGTGTTCTGGCAATGTTTACGCTAGACTGGAAGCGCTTTCTCACCAAGATGTAATCAATCTGGTTGTGATGTTTTCCGTCTGGGCTGTGCCAAGTCCATCTTCTGGATGGTTTGTGGGGTCCAAGGGTGTTCGTTAGCACTAGGTTATTGTATGTGGCGAAGTCCAGGAGCTTGAGTCCTCTCTCATTGGTCAGCTTATTACAGTATGGACCACAGACTTCTCGCCAGTCTGCTTGTGCGTCTTCTCCTACCTTAGCATTCCAGTCTCCTTGAATAACCAGAATATCCTTCTTGGGTGTCTGGTCTATGATAGTTTGAAGCTGGTCGTAGAACTCATCCATTTCCTCGTCATCATGGTCAGATGTTGGGGCATAGACCTGTATGATAGTGATGTTAAAGGGAGATGCCCTCAAACGGATTGTAATCATCCTGTTAGACACTGGTCGACAACCCATGACAGCACTCACAATGTCCTTGTGTACCATAAACCCGACTCCATGTTCATGCTTGTTCTCTTGCCCACTGAAGTAGATCCTGTGTCCGTCATCTGTTGATCTCTCTCCGAAATTTTTCCAGCGCATCTTGCAGAGTCCAAGGATGTGCCATTGGTATCTTCCCATCTCATGGGTTAGCTCCTCGAGCTTTCCTGCTGGTCTTAATGTCCTGACATTCCATGTTCCAATGGTGATGTTATCTCTTGCCCGTACTTTGATGGTAGTTGCACCAGTAGCATACTTGTCACCTCCATCCTGTCCAGCGGATGGCGCGGTCATTGGTAACCCGGGCTGCGACCGATCCGGTATGTGAAATCTATTTATTGTCATTTCGTCATCATTGGTGTATCATAGGCCGTTTCAACCTGGAGGCGCCCATCCCTCTCCAGGCTGTAGACCACAGCCGATATCCATGTTACTATATGGTTCGCCTGGTTTTGAACATGTGGCCGTTAAGTTCATCTTTGGAACCCTTCCGCCCTGGCCGTTGACTTCAACTTGGAAGACTTCCGCCCAGTGGTGTTATGTTACCACCACCCTATTTCTCCCATAGGTAGGTATAGGACATGAAAATTGAAGTACCAGTTTTTGCAAGTAAACCAAGCTAATTTTCAATGGAGATGCATCCAAGAATGATAAAAATGAAGTCTGAACTGTTTCTGTGATGCAGCTCGGCGTGATTTCGGGACATGAATGGAGTGGGGGGTGGGCAATTCTCAAAATGCATTTTTGTCAATTTTCAGAAAAAACATGGTCCCACTTAATTTCATGAAAATGAACAGAGTCTATAACTCTTGATAAAAAACATGTTTATAGCTTCAATTGTAATTAGGACAAACAATGAAAGCTATAGCAAGTCACATTTGTCGTCAGCCTGCTGAGGAATGCATGTACCCTTTTCCCGACCCCATATTTATTTTCATGAAATCTAACACAAATGTTGGACCTTCATTACAACTGTTTCATATGTTTGTATAAATTATTTCATCAGAATATAGTCATGCTTAATAAATACTAAACTTCAGAAATGAAAAATATTTGTAAAGGGGCCATAATAAGGGGGAGATAACTCTGTTGGCCTTTTCCAATTACCAACAATGCAATAAAGTAAGCTATTGGCAACATATTGAAAAAAACCTTCTTAGCAGGTGGCACATGCAACTTCTGACTTAACTTCAGTGCCCACTGTGTCTGGATTGTTCAACTGCAAGGAAAAGAAAGGGTAAATTGTTATTTGAATATTTACACACTTGTTATAGTCTGTCCTAGTGTGTATCTGATTAGTAACTCGTGCATGTAAACAATTATTTAGTATATTTTTAGTAATGTTTAAATTATTGTTAAGGTTGTTGTTCTTCAAATAATGCATGCAAATTAGGACATGTTTAGTCTGAAGCAATATTGTCAGTTTTTACACCATTTCTGTACTTGAATGATTATGGCTGTTAATATAAAATGTGCTACCATACATAATCATTGTGAATTTATTATTAACACTACAAATGTGCAATGTCTACCACCATGAGAATACTGTCACTATGTTCTACTACTATAACTACCACCACCATCATCACCTCCATGACTACTGCTAATGCTGAAATCTTAAAATATTATACAATTACAGCAATCCATGAGTAAAAGTCACATAACATGTTTTATTATATAAGGCGTGTTATGATCACGTTGGTATTTCAGAGCATATCATACTTGTCACCTCCATCCTGTCCAGCCGATGGCGCGGTCATTGGTAACCCGGGCTGCGACCGATCCGGTATGTGAAATCTATTTATTGTCATTTCGTCATCATTGGTGTATCATGGGCCGTTTCAACCTGGCGGCGCCCATCCCTCTCCAGGCTGTAGACCACAGCCGATATCCATGTTACTATATGGTTCGCCTGGTCTCGAACATGTGGCCGTTAAGTTCATCTTTGGAACCCTTCCGCCCTGGCCGTTGACTTCAACTTGGAAGACTTCCGCCCAGTGGTGTCACCACCACCCTATTTCTCCCATAGCCTATGGCATAGGTAGGAAGACTCGTGGAGGACGTGGCAGGCGAGCATTCTACCATGAACCAAATTTTGGATGGCCTAAAATGGAAGAACAAATAAGTTTACACATTGGTGACAAAACCTTTAAATGTGAAATATGTGGGAAATTATTTAGCCAGAAATCTTATTTATCTGTTCATTCGAGGATACATACCGATGACAAACCATACAAATGTCAGGCATGTGGGAAATTGTTTAGACAGAGCTCTTTCTTGTCCTTGCATTTGAAGATACACACAGTCGACAAACTCTTCAAATGTGAAATTTGTGGGAAGGTATTTAGGCATAGATTTAGCTTGTCCATACACACGAGGATACACACTGGTGACAAACCATACAAATGTGAAATGTGTGGGAAGATGTTTCGACAGAGTTCAAGTTTGTCCTTACACAGGAGGATACACACGGGTGACAAACCATACAAGTGTGAAATATGTGGGAAATCGTTTAGACAGTGTTCAAGTTTGTCCATTCACTTGAGGATACACACTGGTGACAAACCATACAAATGTGAGATGTGTGGAAAATCGTTTCGCGTAAACGGCGGTTTAATGAAGCACGTGAAGATGCATACTAAGGAGAAACCATACAAATGTGAAATTTGTTCGAATTTGTTTTCCAATAAATCAAACTTAACCGTGCACATGAACATACACACAGGTTACAAACCCTACAAATGTGAAAAATGTGGAAAATTGTTTAGTCAGAGATCTAATTTGACGAGACACACAAGAACACATACCAGGGATAAACCATACAATTGTGAAATTTGTAATAGCTTGTTTTCAGACAAGTCTAATTTGACAGTGCATATGGCAATGCATACAGGCGATAAACCATTCAAATGTGGAATTTGTGGGAAAGTGTTTAGCCAGAGCTCGAATTTGTCAACACACTTGAGGATACACACTGGTGATAAACCCTTCAAATGTAAAATATGTGGGGAATTGTTTACCCAGAACGGTACTTTATCAAAACATTTCACCAAACACACAGGTAAAAAAAAACCCAAAACCCACACCTTTGAAATTTTTAGAGAATTGTTTAAGCAGAGCCAGGGTCTTGTAGAGGGATTGGAATCTATCTTGTCTCTAGTATTAGATCACATTCCATATAGCTCTCTTGTAAAGCTACCTGGGCAAGTGCTACATGATGCTTCTTACATTTGGTGAATTGTTTACTCTGTCAACCTTGCCATTTACTTTTAAAACACTACAACATAACTTCTACAAGCCAAAGTTTTTTTCTGAGTTCAATGAATTAACAAGAAATTACGTTGATTTACAAGATATTAATTATGTTGTTGATTTACATCGTATCTGTTGTGTCGCCTGCTTATTCACTTGTGCTCATAAGCACTTGTACTGTTGACCAAAACTTAAATGTAAGTTACAAAGAAACTACAGGGATGGTCCCTCTGGAACCTTCAAATAGCAGACAAACATTTGTGCTTAATTAAATGATACAGATTTCATTTTAAAACATGCAACATAATGTAAGTCCTCTGCACTTTCCATGTACACTTTTATTTGTACTGTTGCTAAGCCATGTTACCGTACATACTCACGTACAAGCCGATACCAACTTCCTACTACATAGACCCAGATCTGCCGTCGCATAATGTGCAGGCAGATCTGGGTCTATGCAGTTTGTAAGGACTAATTAGTAGAACAACCATTTTAGACCCTGATCTGCTGGCGCATTATACGATGGCAGATCAGGGTCTATGTTGTTCGCATTTGGACTCAGTTTATATTTGAGTATATTTGGTATATCCTTGGGACACTGTGATATGGATTAGGTGTGTCCAGTCCCTTGCACATGTAAGTCTCTGACCAGAATTGGTTACTGTCACCAAATGGCCAACTACATTTACAGCTACCAGTTGGATTAGACAACAGATCCTGAACTTTTAATGGCTCTTGCCGGACATTCCCCCCCCCCCCCCAAAAAAAAAAAAAAAAAAAAATAAAAAATTATGTGGTGGACATACATTTGTGAAATTTAATATAAAATCATTCAAAGGAGGTATCAAAAGTTGTGACAAAAGAGAAAACATTGATAAACCTAATTATTACATGTACTGGAAAATGTGTCTGGATTTGCTGCTGCTTTAGTGTTAGTATTAACCTTCTATGATTAACTGGTTTCCTCTCATTCTAATTATTTATAAAACTCATTTTTCCATTTCAGAAAACTATGCTATAAAATTTCACGCAACAATAGCATTTTATTTCATTCTACTGTTTTAAAAAATTAATAATTAATGACAAGCAGACTTTCTACCTCAAAAATGTGAATCACCTAATTACCATGTATTTCTGGTAAAGTCGGAGGGTGAAGTGTTATTAGATTAGGTCCCCAAATAAGTCTTGGATGATGGTAACAAAAGTTAGTTGCTGCAACTGGTATCTTTTTTTCTGAATTTAGACCTAGGCTTTGCATATTTTACTCTAAAGATGTCCTGTGCTGCCACACCTTGACACAAACCACATGGTGTCAAAGACTAATCTAATGTTTATTATTACTGCTCCTGGGGCAGTCATTCAGTTAAAGAGCTTTTGATAAATCCAGGAGATAAGCTTTGACATCTTTTGTCTTGTCTTTCGTGGTTAACGAGAGTTTAAGTGACCAGACAAGTTTAGTCGATGATACCTCTTTTGAATGTCCAACACAGAAACTGTAGATTAGACCTAGCCACCTAGCCACCTAGCCACATAGCCACATAGCCACCTAGCCACCTTTTTGAAATAAACTTAGTCTGCAACATATTTATTGATTGACCAACGAAGAAACAATCTGTAAACTAGACCTGGCGAACTTTGAATTTAACTTTGTTAAGGTGTTTATTTGGCTGTTAAATGGGTAAATAAATGAAAGACAAGTTGATACATGTATAATGATATTTGAGAACTCCTATGACGGATATCTGTTTTGCTCATTGTATGCACTAGTCAAAACCATTGATAAAACGGACATGTCCAACAAATTCAGGGGGTTTAGGATCTCTGGATTAGACACATATTATAAATGAGTAAGGCTTCATTTACACATGTTTTGAGTATAATTTGAGAGAAACATTCATAAGTAAGAGTTCAGGGAGGTGGTGGTGTGTGGTGGAGTTGTGTGTGGCAAAAGAAGCATTACCTACGATATTTGATGTATAGACTTAAGAAATTAATCCTTCACCTTTCAGATTTATTATCGCGATAACCGATTTATCATTCTACGCACAAGTTAGCCATTTGCCATCTCTTGTGACATGTAGGATGACACATTAAACCTTGTCTATATTCCTGAGCCTGCGGGGCAAATTTGCTGGAAAGACGGGGGGGGGGGGGGGGTATATTTACCTGAGCAAACTGCTCACCACTCCAGTACTTTTTTTCAGAGTTTTCATATTTGTCCTTTTAGTGAGTATTCTGTATGCCACTTTTGTTGAGTGACTTTCAGTTGTGTGCAAGTTATATTCATGTCAACATGACCTTTTCAGGGCTACTCCACTAAGACCTGCATAGGTCCTAGGTTAGACTTGAACATTAAAATTTCCCCAAAAAATGTTTTAAAAGTTTTGTTTTAAGGTTGAGGATTTTGTAATCCTAATCTCCTATATGTGACACAATTGTCCCAAGCTAGAAATCTATGCAAGATTCTTGTGTATGTGACACAGTTGTCCCAAGCAAGAAAGTCACACAGGATTCTCCTATATGTGATACAGTTGTCCCAAGCAAGAAAGCCATGCAAGATTCTCCTATATGTGACAGTTTTCCCAAGCAAGAAAGCCTTGCAAGATTCTCCTGTATGTGACACAGTTGCTTCAAGCAAGAAAGCCATACAAGATTCTCCTATATATGTAGCAGTTGTCCCAAGCAAAAAAGTCATGCAAGATTCTCCTATATGTGACACAGTTGTCCCAAGCAAGAAAGCCTTGCAGGATTCTCCTGTATGTGACACAGTTGTCCCAAGCAAGAAAGTCATACAGGATTCTCCTATATGTGGCAATTGTCCCAATCAAGAAAGTTGCACAAGAGTAATAGAATCCTTCATATGCCTCGGCATAGGATATGAAAATTCCACCCTCAGGATCAGAATTGTAGGCCAGATACAACCCACCTGATACTCAGAATTTTGTGTCAGACACCATTCTTTGTGGAGTCTTTGACACAAAACTCTGATCCTGAGGGTAGGAGTTTCCTAGCCAAAAGTGGTGGATAATGAAAGATTTTTTTCTGATATTTCTGAGTGAAAAATGAGGGTTGTAGTCAAAATGGCCTACTGTGAATACTGAGGTTTAGAACAGCCACATTTCCGCAGTAAGTTCCACATCTTAATAAAGAGTGTAAAAGTTTAGGTTAAGACTGGAAAATTCAGTGTATACTTTTGAAGACATTTAGCAACATATTGGCTTTAAAGAACAGTGGTCAAGACCGTCAAGGTAATGTCAATACACAGTGTATGAATTGTGTACTGGAGATAGCTTGCACAGTGATACAAATGGACATAGGTAAAAACATAAAGTCCACTCTTATCTCTAAAATTATATGAGGCAGACAAAAAATGATGTAGCCTTGTTATATAACTTTGATCCAGAAGCAATTTTGCCTTTATAAATAATAATGAGAAGATTAATGTTAAAATATAGCAGTGCTCAAAAAATCTGATAGCCCGACATCCGGGGCCCTCTAATTTCAGATTGGGCCCCTCCTGTATTCTAAGCAAAGTGCCCGTCAGGCTTGTCAAAATAAAAAATCTAATTTGCCTGAGTAAACTTTGATCTCACTGATGATGTATGCCCCTTACCCATATGAAGATCGTCTACTTACCATACTTATGTCAGAGGCTGTAAACTTTGTGTACAAAACGAAGCAATGTGACCTATGAATTGGGAACATACAGCCTGGGTTACCTGTAATTAGTGCTCACTTGGCTTTAACATACATGAGATTCTACTGGCAGTTGGACAAAAATACTGTTTTAAGGCTGTCTACCGCACATACCGTTTTGCAGTTGAAGTCTATTGCTTTTGAAAATTAATTGATTTTTTTAAAATTGAAAAAAAGAAAGAAGAACAGTATTTGTATTCAATCCACGCATTACAGAAACCAGTCAGAACCAGTTACTGAGGACCAAAACTGTTCCAGCAGTCATTGCGACTGGTGCAGTGGTGTGTGGCTGAGTAATTGGATTAAAGTCAACATGTCTATACAACAAGCTGTTAATTGATAACCTTATTTTTGTAATCTGGAGAGTTTAGGGCAAATGCGGGATGTTTCTTGAGGTTTTTATAAGTAATAAATGGATCAAAGGTGGTCCATGATGGCTTCTGAGTCTTTGATCAAATATTGGCCGTCCTTTGTGGTGGAGGTGAGATAAAAAGGAAAGTAAAGCAAGACAGGCTTCAGATGCTAATGAATATCAACACTGCTGATCCAGTGAGTAAGGAGGACATTGTTAGAGCAATCAGACAATGCTTAACATCAGGACCTGGAGGAAGACATTGCTTTACGTGAAATATTTTGAGATCTGAATAAATACACAAATCAGTTTAATATGATTTTGCTTATATCTTTTCATGGTAAAATTTAGGGCCCTTTTGGGCACATGGAATTGGAGTCTGGGCTTGTGGAATTTGAGTCAAGGCTTGTGATTTTTTTAAAGTTACCAGCCCTGCGCTTGTATCTGAAATTTGTTTTCTTTGAGCACTGTATAGCAATTACAACAATGGTTTCTTTGACTCAAAGCTGTACTATGGTTTCTCATGGCCAAGTTGATCAATGCAAAACATCTTGTTTGTGGGACACTATCTTCAACATGATTTAGAGTGTACATTTTTTTCAGTTAACATTTAACTTTATTATTTTTAAATAGTGCTCAATAGGGTTCTCTGGGATGCCGAAATATACGTAAAAGTATGCATGCTTTCCATTTTTGGATGCATGAAAATTCCAACAGCTGAGTCCTTGGTATACAAGTGTTTTGTCACCAAAATTCTCTTTTATTTTATCCTTTTCTACAAAGCAAGAATCAGTCATGTAATGTGTGAGCTATCAAAAAGTTTAAGCGATTGTAGTAGGATCAGTTGAAACTGCATAGGTTACATTTTAGCAGACAAGGAGATTAAGACACCTGTTAATTGACTGTCAGTTCATAATGATCATTTTGATCAAAATACTAATTACACATGCATGTGATTTGACACCCTTCTTTGATAAACATTACTCGGCACAGTTTTAATCCATCATATTATAAATCCTTACATGATGTTCGGAACACTTGCATTTTATCGTATACAGTATTTAGAAAAAATGAGTGCAAAGATTTTGGGACACATTTCGTTTGTTGGAGAAATATGAACTGCCATGTTAATTGTTATAAATCATCATAAAAATCAGGTTTTATTTTCGGTGTAATGTACATGTACTTTTGTTTTTGAGTGATTATCATGTGTGTACTATTCCTATGGCAACTTCACGTGATTTCTTTGGTGCTAAGCACCAGGCTGCTGAGGAGTGTGATTCTCTAGAGACTGGTAGACAGAAATTAGTAGATGCATCTAGTTTTGATACAGAATGCCAAAGAGACTGGTAGACAGAAATTAGTAGATGCATCTAGTTTTGATACAGAATGCCAAAGAGACTGAGAGATTCGTGGAATGAATAATGGAATATTATATTCCCATGGGCAAGAAAAATGAGAAAACAATGGAAAATTATTAGCTATATGCACATGGTGTCTTGACTGGAAGGAAAAATGCAATGGCAATTCAAGAAACACCAGGTCCAGACCTTAAGGATTTGTATCCTAAACCTGCTGTGGAAATTATTTTTAAAGTTTGTTTAAGAAAAAAGAGAATGTAGTATGCAGTGTTGCTTCAAGAAAAAAAAAAGTAAATGGAATATGGTCATTTGTTTCTTCATCCAGTGTCTTGAAAAATATATTGATTTGAAATGGAATTAAGCTAATTAAATAGATTAATATAAAAAAGAAAGTCTAATCTCTTCCTTGATTACTTCTAGCGGCACACAAAATTAAAGAATGGCAAGATTAAGGCATTGAGAATTGTTATAGTTGCAACACCACAATTATGACAGTTATCAACTGCCTTAATTTCCATTCATTTATTATAATACTAAATATTTCACAACAAATGAGAATTAGCAATCTGATGACATATATATTGGCGATACAACAATACATACATAATATTCTGAATTATTGCATGGAAGAAGTTTCACTATTGGGAATCCTAGTTTTAGGGCTGGGACTGCAACTATTTCCAAGGAAGAAGTCCTGGACTGCAACTTTAAAAACCTCACGGACCTGACTCAAGTGATGATGGAAATCAGGGAGTTTTTGCCGTTTGTATGCAATAAATGGTCATGTGATGAAAGACAGCAGTCATGTGATGAAAGATACAGATGATCCCCATCTCTGTTCTACACTGGAAAACATGATCGTGCACACATAGTAATGTTAGAAATACTTATCCCATGAGAACACACAATGACACTGTAGATGATGTCATTATACTAATAACATCATGAACACGTGCACTGTTTTTAGTTGTTTTAATATTAATAATACAAAGTTTTTCTGCCTTATAAATTGTCAGTCTCAGTTGCAACCAGTACTTTCATGTTGTAAACAACTTTGTTATGGTATATCTATAAAATAAAAGTTACACAAAATATTCGTGATTTATATAGCCACAAGTGTACTGATAATCCACAATTTATTTGTCCTACCATTCTGTCCAAGTCATAAATGAGAGAAAAAGAACCCATTTGAAATCCAGTAGTCATGAATGTTGTTGAACAATATATCTTGCACTTGTTTGGGGTATCTCTAAAAAGTAAAGTTCATTTGCTTTTTTTTTTTCATTTTCTAGAGGGACGAAAATTTACAAGGAGACCATGGTCTGGTGCAGAACAGGCAGCAGTGATGAAACACCTTTTATCTTTTGTCGCAATCAGGAAAGTTCCAGGGAGGAATGATATCCAGCAAGTAATAGACCAGGAGCCATGTCTAAACAGTCGCACTTGGAGAAATGTCAAGGACTTCATCTACAACAAAATCAAAGAAGCAAGGTGTTAGACCTTTTTTATAGGTTCAATGAGAGCAATGGTCCCTTTTTTCCGATTTATGATGGATACTGGGAGAATTCTCCCTAATCAGCTCAGCTGCACAACTAGTCTACTTGGCTCCTAGATCAAATCTATCTGGGTCAATGCAGGGTATACTTTGCCCATTGTGCACAGTTGATGGTACAGAGTGAGTTGACTAATTCACATTCCACAAGTCCTAGCTCATAGTATGCCCAATGCATATTGAGTCAAATTTGTGGAATTCAGAAGTGAAATAGAAGGTTTTGGATTATAGAAAACACTTTTTAAGTAGGTTTTGGTTTGCAAAAACAAGACCTCCATGAAAACAATGCCTTGCCTTGGTTTGCACTTATGATGACAGTGCAAACAATGATAAAACTAGCATTGCTATGTCTCCCATTTTCATATGCTCATCATAGCAGATACTAGTAATATTATGTTATGATGTTGTCCATCTGTCTGTCCACCTGTTACCAACTTGGTTTCCACACAATAATTAGAGTTGTTCACCATCAACAGTAATAAGCTTTGTGGATGGCTTGCACTTGGGGTTTGGAAGAACCCTTGCTTAAAAGCTCAAATGTCAAGGTTACGGACTGAAAGAAGAAAAATGGTTGCACACAAAAACTGGAGTTTTCTACTATGTACATGCACCAAACTTTCTAGATTGCTTTGGGTTGAAGAAACAAACTAGGCTTGTAAGGCTGAATGTTAAACATGGCATGGGCATTTCATGTACCATGGTACTCTTGTTTTCTCTGAAAAAGGGAGAGATGATAATGCATCTTCAAATTTATTTACTTTCCAAAAGTAGGCATTGAAAAAAAACAACACAAACACTGGAACATGCAATAAAGGTCATAGCAACACAATTCTGTTTAAATGTTGAAGTATGACTCTAGCTGCAGCCACATAGGAATTTAAATGACTGCGGGCAAAGGTATCCAAGAAGCTGTGTGAGTGACTTATTTTTTTAGCTTTTGATCCTGGCATGTGGATCCAGGTGTCACTTGTAGGATTAAAGTTGAGCCCATGCTAAAGTGCTTTCACGTACATTCTGCTTCACACCCATGACAGCATGCATTAGTAATATTCTACTGTTTGACCCTTTTGACCCCAGGGAATCCAGGGATATGGGCAAACCAGGAACCATGGACACAGAATCAGTGTTTGCTCAGAGGAGTGCTAACTAATTATGCAGGATTCCAGTCATAACAGCTTAATACACAGCAAGTACATATCAATTTCCATGAGAATACCAGTATGTCGAAATTATGGCTGACCTTTGAACTCCTGGACCCCTTACTCCAGTGGGTGGGAATGAGATATGAAAGAGTTCCCATTTTTTGTGAAATTACGCCTTTTTCCTCGCTGATTTAATAGCTTGTGAGATCAGTGTAAATTGGATGTGATTGGGGGATGGACCAGGGGTGGGGGTGGAGTAGGTAGGTTGGTACATAAGGATTACTGTCACAAATTACTGGATGCTGACAAGTCGAATCTAGACCTGTGTTGGCTCAGTTTGCAGAGAAAAATGTAACATGCTTTTTGGTTGGTTGAATTGGCCTTAATAATAGTTTTTTTTCTTCAAAGTACTTGTTTGATTGGATAATATTTCTAAATGTGCTATTATTTGCATGTATTTGATGCCAAGTGACAGTGTGTTTGCAAAAGTGATGCTAAAGAGTAGATTGTGATTTGACTGTAGACTGATTAAGACTAGAGATGTTGAAAATACTCAACATGTAGGACAAAGTTAGATTTAATGAAATAGATAAGGATATAGCAAATAAGACTTGTGAGAGCAGTTACCATTACTGAGGAATATCTGTAGATGCTACATTGCTGTTTCACCCAATGCATTCTTAAACTGAATTTTCCGGGGAAAGGTTTGTGTAGTGATCTTCCATAGTAAGGAGTGATAGGCGGAGATGCTAAAAAAGTCCCTGGGTGGGAATTCTAAATAAGTCTATGGAAAAGCTGGATTTTGGAAATTTTAAAATTGTTAAAATTCAATTTTGTCTACCATTGTTCACATTGTTGCATCACACAGATGATTATAAATTTGTCTGATCGTTTATTGGGCTAAGTTGGTAGTGAACGAGTCAGTTTACTTAATATTATCAACCATGCACATTGGTTTCAGTAGACCTTGTTTTGGACTGAGTGGATCAGATTTTATGGTTGAGTTGACTTGTCTGGACCTAGTGAACTGCTTTGATCTTTAATGCATCCTAGCATGAAAGATAGAGCACAGCTATGTATAGGGTTGTTATTTGAACACCATGAATAATACGAGATTCCAAATGTACTGTTCTTGGCTTTGTATATTGAATATAGGACACTGTTGTCAGCTTGAGAAAGTTTTGGCTGTACTACTTTTAATTAATAGATTACATTTTTTGAATCCTTGTTTATTCTATATGAAAATATTTAATTGGGAATGATTACAAAATAAGATTTGGTTTTTCAATGTTAAAGTTTCTGACGTATGGAAGAAAGCTTTACATATATGAAGTATAATACAAACCCATCAGGGTAGATTTAGAGATACACAATGCAGCTGAAAGTAGAAGGGCTTTGTTTCACATTGTTCTTTGCTGAAGCAATATGTGTAGATGATTTTTCAGCATGTGGAAAAGTCAGTAATTTTCAGTTTGTTTGTAGAAATGGTTTGAACTGTTACAAAAGTAATTTCTTGAAGGCATGTTTTAATTAACTAGGCATAAAGTGTACACCAAATTTTTAGTACATTTTATTAGAGCAGTGGTGATCATTTGAATAGGACAATCAACTTCAAAGGTGATGCAACAATTTGTTTGAATATATATGTAATTAGAGAAATTATATTTGAATGTATGTGCATCTGTGCAAATTATATTTGAATATGTGTAATTGTGAAAAATTATATTTTAATGTATGTGTAATTGTGAAAAATTATATTTGAATGTATGTGTAACTGTGGGAAATTATATTTGAATGTATGTGTAACTGTGGGAAATTATATTTTAATGTATGTGTAATTGTGAAAAATTATATTTGAATGTATGTGTAACTGTGGGAAATTATATTTGAATGAATGTGTAACTGGGGGAAATTATATTTGAATGTATGTGTAACTGCAAAATTATATTTGAATGTATGTGTAACTGTGGGAAATTATATTTGAATGTATGTGTAATTGTGACAAATTATATTTGAATGTATGTGTAACTGGGGGAAATTATATTTGAATGTATGTGTAATTGTGAAAAATTTATATTTGAATGTATATGTAATTGTGAGAAATTTATATTTGAATGTATGTGTAATTGTGAAAAATTATATCTGAATGTATGTGTAACTGTGGGAAATTATATTTGAATGTATGTGTAACTGTGGGAAATTATATTTGAATGTATGTGTAACTGTGGGAAATTATATTTTAATGTATGTGTAATTGTGAAAAATTATATTTGAATGTATGTGTAACTGTGGGAAATTATATTTGAATGAATGTGTAACTGGGGGAAATTATATTTGAATGTATGTGTAACTGCAAAATTATATTTTAATGTATGTGTAACTGTGGGAAATTATATTTGAATGTATGTGTAATTGTGACAAATTATATTTGAATGTATGTGTAACTGGGGGAAATTATATTTGAATGTATGTGTAATTGTGAAAAATTTATATTTGAATGTATATGTAATTGTGAGAAATTTATATTTGAATGTATGTGTAATTGTGAAAAATTATATCTGAATGTATGTGTAACTGTGGGAAATTATATTTGAATGTATGTGTAACTGTGGGAAATTATATTTGAATGTATGTTTAACTGTGCAAAATTATATTTGAATGTATGTGTAATTGTGAAAAATTTATATTTGAATGTATATGTAATTGTGAGAAATTATATTTGAATGTATGTGTAATTATGAAAAATTATATCTGAATGTATGTGTAATTGTGAATGATTATATTTGAATGTATGTGTAATTGTGAATGATTATATTTGAATGTATGTGTAATTGTGGGAAATTATATTTGAGTGTAATATCTATGTAACTGCTATAAATTATTTTTGAATATATCTATTATTATGAGAAATATATTTTAATCCCAATGTAATTATGAGAAAATATATAAAGTTGTCTTGGACAGTAAATACAATATGAATATACAGTAGCTCTTTTATGTTTGTACATGAGCCAGACTTCTTTACAAGTTCCATATGGATTAAACTAATTTTATATATAATTCTGAATTTTGTTTAAAATGAATTTTCCAAACAAAACAAACCATTTTACTGTCTGTCAATTGCGACTAACATACTATATGTGTATGTTTTTCCCAGATGTTATTGTTCTTGCTTTAATAAAAAGAGGGAGTGAGACAGGGGTGGACAGGATTGGTGAGTGAGGATGTAGTGCACAATGTAATCATGTCCGTTTATGCACACTTGTGTTTGGCGTGTAGATAATATTGACCGATGCAAGATTAAGGATCATTAATACTAATATGTGACTGATTTGTACACTACTTTAATTCATGAGTGTAGGCACAATTTACGACCCCTAGGAGTTTTTGTTGTACCATCTTTTACATACCTACTTTATGGCTTCTGTTTAATAGATTCAATAATTTACAGGTGATGTTGTATAATATCATTTTTGTACAGTATTCTTTTTCAATATGTTGGCATTGGAAATCTTGGTACCATAATTTGTTGATTAAATGGTTTGTAATTTAAGTTGTAGTCGGTCTAAATGGAAACATATTCACTTTTAAAGTAGTGCATTACATTTCCCAAAAGTAACTTGTTACTTTTTCCTAAAGTAGTGTGTAATGTTGTGCAAAAAGTAATGTGTTGCTTGTTTAACAAGTAATTTATGGCCCCAAAAGCATGTAAGTTTCTTGCATGTTACTTTTTGAAAGTAATGTGTTACTTTTATATAGAATATATAGGGAAAATATAATTTTCTAAAGTGTTACTTTTCAAAGCAATGCATTACTTTTCTAACACATTACTTTTGCCACCAGTGACATGAATGGACACTCACACTTTACCAAAAGAGAGAGACTTGCATGTAGGTACAGAATGGAGACAATGAAAACATGCATGTCAGGTCCCCAGTTGCTTTTTTTACTTCTGGGTCCCTATTTACTGCTTTCATTTTCAGTCATCCTTATGTTCCATAAATTTAACAGTGTTAAAACAAAATTTTTACATTCTTGTCTAATGCATATTATAAACATAATTGATGATTCTCATTTCCATAACCCAATTTGAGAGTCCGGACTTCAGGTCCAAAACACTTGTGTGTGTCCCTTTCTTTTTCTCTCTCGTGCACAGACACACAAAATGGATAGTTAGGTAGATAAATGTGCACACAAATCATGTGGACACAAGTGTGTAAAAATACATTAAAAACTATAATTGTGCTCAGGGAACACGGATAACTCACTCCACAGCGCATGCAGACCTTAGCTGTATGATCAGATGAAAAAACAGACAGATAAAGTAACACTACATTGTGAGGTATAAGAAGTAAATAAATTTTCAAAATTTCATATCAGTGTTGACTTTTGTTTAATGCTGAGCCTTCTGAGATAAATTACACTGGTCTACAATTTTTTAGAAGTCGTCTGCTTCAGAGATAAAATGTGCTATTTATTAGGGATTTTGATGTGCTGAATTCAAATATGACAATTAAAACAACTGATTGGATACTGTTTCCATGATATATAAGTTTTTACATTTTACGTCTATGTATATTGTGTACATAGTAGACTTTTAATCATAAATTGTAAACCTAGGTCTTTTCATGTGTTTATGGTTGCTTTACATGATAATATTTCACCTGTCCTGTTTATGTAACACTTTAAAAAACAGCAAAAGGGTTATATAAATAAAAAATATATTGAAACAAAAGTCAAAAAACTATTATGTACATATAAGTACATATTTTAGTCCTTATTCAGTGTCTACTCGGCGCTTCTTGGCTTGTCTCTTGTATTCATTAAATGGAGCATCTCTTGTCACTGTCCAGCAATAGTCTGCAAGCATCGATGGGCTCCATTTGCCCTGATAGCGTTTCTCCATTGTGGCAATGTCCTGGTGAAATCGCTCGCCTTGCTCGTTGCTCACTGCTCCGCAGTTCGGTGGAAAAAAATCTAGATGAGAGTGCAAAAAATGTATTTTTAGTGACATGTTGCAACCAAGGCTTTTGTATGCGTTGAGGAGGTTTTCCACCAACTCCCTGTAGTTGTCTGCCTTGTTGTTTCCGAGAAAATTTGTTGCCACTAACTGGAAGACTTTCCATGCCGTCTTTTCTTTGCCATGCAGTGCACGGTGAAATGCATCATCTCGAAGAAGTTCACGAATCTGAGGACCAACAAAGACACCTTCCTTTATCTTAGCTTCACTTAACCTTGGAAATTTTCCACGGAGGTACTTGAAAACTGCTTGTGTTTTGTCCATATCCTTGACAAAGTTCTTCATCAGACCCAGCTTGATGTGCAAAGGTGGTAACAAAGTCTTCCTTGATTCAACAAGTGGTGGATGCTGAACACTTTTCATCCCAGGCTCCTATGACTGTCGGAGTGGCCAATCTCTCGATGTAGTGGGAATCTCTCGCACGACTATCCCATTCGCAGAGAAAACAGCAGTACTTTGTGTATCCAGTCTGCAAACCAATCAAAAGAGCAAGAACCTTGAAATTGCCACAAAGCTGCCACGATGTTGGTCATAGTTTATGCACCTCAAAAGTTGTTTCATGTTTTCATAGGTTTCCTTCATATGGACTGCATGACCAACTGGAATTGATGGCAAAACACTGCCATTATGCAGCAGAACAACTTTAAGACTCGTCTTCGATGAATCAATGAACAGTCTCCACTCATCTGGATCATGAACGATGTTGAGGGATGCCATCACACCATTGATATTGTTGCAGGCTACAAGATCACCTTCCATGAAGAAGAATGGGACAAGATCCTTTTGATGGTCACAGAACATGGAAACCCTAACATCACCTGCCAGGAGATTCCACTGTTGTAGTGTGGAGCCCAACAGCTCTGCCTTACTCTTGGGTAGTTCCAAATCCCTGACAAGGTCATTCAGTTCACCTTGTGTTATGAGGAGTGGTTCAGAGGAGGAGGATGGGAGAAAATATGGGTCATGTGACATTGATGGTTCAGGAGTAGAAGTTTTATCCTCTTCCTCTTCCTCGTCTGACTCGAGTGAGAATGGTACTGGTGCATCAGGAACCGGCAGTCCTTCTCCGTGGGGTACTGGGCGTATAGCTGATGGAATGTTTCGATAATGCACAGTCCACTTTTTCTTCTTTGACACACCTTTCCCAACTGGTGGCACCATGCAGAAGTAACAATTGCTGATATGATCTGTTGGCTCTCTCCAAATCATTGGCACTGCAAAAAGCATAGATTTCCCTTTCCTGATCAACCACTGGCGAAGATTTGTTGCACAAGTGTTGCAGCATATGTGTGGGGCCCACATCTTGTCCTGATCTCCAATTTTGCAGCCAAAATAAAGGTGATAGGCTTTCTTAACCATAGTGGTTATACTGCGCTTTTGTGATGCAAAAGTCACTTCACCACAAACATAGCAGAAGCTATCTGCATTGTTCACACAAGTACGAGGCATCTCTGCTCGCTTTGGCTAAACATAAATGTGTCCCTTTGCAAAATCAAACACTGACAAATAAGAGAGCACGACACTGTATGATTTGTAGAGCTGATATAGGGCAATTTCTTCAGCAGAGTGATGTAAGCTTAGTTATGATTGCATCATCCATGACTTATAGGAATAACATCATGCAATATATATCATGTATGATACAATACCAGCTTCAGATTGCATCATTCATTGTTTTGTCTAAAAAGCAAGTACTGTCCAAACCCAGTCATAGATTTATTCATAGATCCAGTCAAAGATGTATTTTAGTCATTTCTGGTTTAAATTGAGATCCCTTCCCTTTATAACTCACTTATCATCTGCCATTCCCAAGTATACTGACCCAGTATCATATCTTTAAAACTAGAGCCAATCAACAATTTTAGGCATCATTTTCGTTCTCAGTGACCCAGAATTAGTAAAGTTTGACAACATTTATTACGGAAGCATTTTGGCTGTAGACCAGTGTTATCTCATCTTTGGTTTCTATCACATTATTGTTCATGGAAAACTGGGATTTCTCTTGTCCATAGCGGTCTCCATGGTAAGATGATAACTGATTTAAGAAAAATGAATGCATCCTTGAAGAGTTGTGTTAGAACTCCGACAGATTTGAGAGATTATTTTAACTGTACTCATGGAACACAACAAGGTTGTGTGCTAAGCCCAATTTTATTTAGTATCTTTATAAATTACATGATATCAGAGGCATATTTACCACTTCAGACATTGAAGAACTCTTTGCCTTATTGTACGCAGATGATATAGCAAACTGCACTGAATCGTTTGAACTACTTCTTCTCTCACATAGATGAAAAAGGGGCAGAGGAGGAACGCATCCATCACTATAAGGCAATGGAACAGCTCCAGGCTGCTTGGGCTGAGTACCAATGCAAGTGCAACAAGTGCCTCGATTACATCAACGAGCAGTTGCTTCGTGAACATCTTGCTGAAAAAGCTTATCAAGATGAGTACTACATAGTGTCTGCTCAGAGAGCTGAAAATTCCACTTACAGTAGCCTGGATGGCGAGCTTGGCGATGAGCCCAAGTTGTCTAATTTCTATACACCATCGCCTGAGCTGCAAGAATATGTAAAGCTCTTTCCTGTTCAACTACACTAGTGGGTAGCGACAATCATTTCTTGCACCAGCATTTTCTGCTACTAGTATCACAAGCGAAGTGATGGAGTTAGAATTATGGAGCGCGATTCATTGTGTGGCAAACACGGTGAAACATGACAACATTTCTGGCCTTATAACTCACCTAGTGGACAGGGTCAACTTTCTCATCGAGATCTAGCATGAACCCCTATCCTCAATGAGGCAGTTCAATGCTCATGTTGCAGACATACACTTGTGGCATCTACTCCCCCCCCCCCCCCCACGCACATACGATGCCTACTTAGCTACCACCATTCGGTGTTCTTATCCATTCCATTGGTCAACAAAACCGAATAGCTCGTTGAGGTAGTCACCATATGCTCGCGCTGCGATGCCGACTTTGGCAATCCATTTTCGGGGGGGGGGGGGGTGTCTTGCAGAGACAGGCTCGTCTTGTTTACGGGGTAGACCCCATCTTATGGCTGTTACTATGAGGTCGGATTTTAGTACCATCCTCAAAATGCCTTTAGCCTGACGAATCTCGCGCTGCTGGCCTTCAGAATGCTGTACTTTTAGGGGTGGAGCCCAACGAGCTTTGACATTGGCTGGTGGGCGCATTTATCTTTAAACTCGTCTACGACCTTCTTGTTGGCTGTGCTGTAGAGTGGGTACTCACAGGGCTATTGGCTTGTGTCGTGGAGGCTGGCATTTTCAGCCATGTTGCAATAGACATTGGCAGTCTCAGTCTGCAGCAGAGCCGCCTTTCCACCATAGTGCGCCTTGATATGACCGTAGTAAAAGTCGTACAGGAGGAACTTGCTTAGGTCGAGTATCTCCTGCACATATAGATTGGACTGTGTACCTTCAGGTTGGTCTTTCTGCAATGGATGCTAAATATTTTCCGCGTCTCAAACGCCGGGTCAGTAATCAGGCTTCGCAGTTTGTCGTCCTCACCCTCGGTCCTCACAAGATCCACACGGGGATCCGCTTCTGCAGGTTCTCCATGGTCTTCCAAAACGCTGCGTTCGTCAGCTTGTAAAAATCTTTTTCAGACTCCGATGTCGCCTTGGTCCTGAGATCAGTGTTGAGCTATCCTGATACAGTGTTGAGCTATATGTATGGGGCCATCCACGGACTTTAGTCAAGCTCCAATGTTCTGTGAACCTTGGTTGCACGCATTTTGAGTTTTGTGTACAGCTGCAGATTTCGGTAGTTTTATTTTGCAGGCTTGGAAGGAGTTTGGCGCTTTCACTGAAGTTACTCCCTCCCCCCCCCCCCCCCCAGTTCGCCCACCAAACCAGTCAATCTTCTTGAATGACCATCGCCTCAGAAGCCAGCGGATAGTCGTTGTGCGCGTCATGAAGGTACACTGGATATTCGAGGTATATTTCAAGAATGTAGCCCTTTGGTGAATCCTCTGTAGTCTGAGCAAGATCTGGCGTATCGACCCATCGAAAGCTACCAAATCTGCATCATGACCGATTCATGCAGATTGTTTTGATAAAGGCAGATTATCCAGCTGTTTGGCCTGGCTTTCTGCTGTCATAGCCGCATTGAGTTGTTCGCTTTTGTACGCGGATTTCATTATCAGTTGGCAGGTTCATGTTGATATCTGTCAGTAGCTCAAGGTTGACACCAGTCTTCTTCAGAAGAGCATCCCAGCACATACTGGCGAACTATAATAGTGAGCTGGGTCAAGGCCGTCGTGTTGGAGCGAGGTGTCCCTGAATGCTTCAAACACGTCCGCCAGTAGACGCATATCATTCTTTAGGTTGAGGTCATGATAATCGCACATGGTTTTGCAGAAAGAGGTTTTTCACACCCTCGGGGCATGCTCATAGACTTTTTCTGTTCTACATATGCGGCTGAGTTGGCTGTAGACGGTCTCTATCGGTTATAGCAGTGTTTCTTCGAATCGCCTTCAGTTGATCATGCATTCGCATGGGTAGAGGCCCTTGCAAAGCAGAAGGTCAATGTCGTGCCACAAGGCTCCTTATGTATGTTGGCAGCCAGGTTTTTGATACTGATGTTCTTAAACTGGAGGCTGTCAATATCTGCAGTTGCCCAAGTGAAAATGTCATGTATTTTCCCATGTTTGGAATGGCGCTGATGTTCGCCGGCGATGCAATTCCGATGGCTTCCTTGGCCATCGTAGCCGCACAAATTATACATCGCAACATACACCTTTATTTGTGTCTGATCAGGTTGTGATTACACGCTTGATGGGCGGCTGTACGGTATTTTCTGGTAATATGGTAAAAGTCTCGCATGCGGTCATGGTGAAGTTTCTTCACGCGGACGTGGCCGTCTACCGTTTCCTGAAACTTCCTACAGTCGTCTTCACTCAACACCATCCTCGTGGGGTTTCGGGGCACCTCTCTGATCGATTATAGCTCACGCTGTGGGCTCTGGATGAACATGGTGACTTGGAACTTTTTCTGAGTGCTGTTTTTATCCGGATTGCTGGTAGGGCCTTCCACCGGAAAGTTCAGTGCATCAAAATCCGCAAAGATGC
Organism: Margaritifera margaritifera; assembly: GCA_029931535.1. Classification (NCBI taxonomy): domain Eukaryota; kingdom Metazoa; phylum Mollusca; class Bivalvia; order Unionida; family Margaritiferidae; genus Margaritifera; species Margaritifera margaritifera. Next base: position 4,886,078 of record JAQPZY010001637.1, read on the forward strand.
TGTATGGAACACGCATCTGATGATGGTGGTTCTGGAAGGCTATGATGTTCTTATCTTCCTCCGGTAATGACTTTTTTCCTATACCACAGCAGTCTCTAGTGTGACATTTCTATAGGTCGTCCCAGCTAAAGACGTGGAGGCACTGGCGGCAAATGTGCTTCTTATTCCTGCATTTGTTTTGCTTGTATACCATACTTTTGTTTAAAAAAATTAATTTTATTCAGACGTAGTGATTCGTTTCTGCTGTCTTAGCGGCTGCTTAACCTTCAGAGCCTGTCGTGTTAGCTGTCAACAATAGACCGATATCGTGTGGATTGACTGAGCTTTCGCTGCTAATGGGTAGCGGGTAGGGGCTATTTTCCCAACCAAAGACATTAACCACGATAGTTTCATTTTGGCGCTCCAACTTGGCAATATCACTAACCTTGACATGAAGGTCAGAACCTGGAAAGTTCAGCTCACCCAGGTGCTGACGGTACTTCTTAGGCCGGTCAACATTGTTACCTGCTGGTAGAAAGCTGACAGAATAGCCTAGTCGAAACAGTTATTATCAGTGCTTTTCAAATTAATAACAGACCGCCGTGGTATACATTTTGGTGTTTGAAATGTAGATTCGGACTCGAAATGGGCGGTACTGCGACACACTATTATCATGCGCTTAGCAGCGCGCAAATCCCATACAGCACGCAAATCCCATACAGCACGCAAATCCCATACAGTGCGCTTCAGCCTGACAGCATTAGCATGCCCAACAAGCTGCTCAATATCGTCGCTGCGCAGTACGACTACGGCGTCGGTACGAAACCAAAATTGTTTTCGCCATCTCGGCTTCTAGTCTAGGTATGGCTTCTGCAGCTATACCGTCAGAACGAAGATAAACTTTTGACCATGAAAGGTACTGAGCTCCCTAGAAAGAATATCATGTACTCTATGCGCCACAGCATTAAGAAATGCTAAGGCGTCTGCCTCGATCTCATGATTTTCAGACACGGTGGTGCAGTAGTCTTTCACAATCGCGTTGACTCTACACTTTCGCTCTACAAAGTCAGGCATTTGCGGTAGCTTGCCAAACTGGCGTGCTGCTGAAATAGGTCTCTGCGGCTGTGTAAATGAACGCTCTCTAAATTTCTGTTCATGGCGTGATTAGTTAGATCGATCTGCTGTGAGTTAGTCTCTGGCTCAGGTTTCGGCACCCACCTGCCGATTCGGCGGAGTGTGTTAGAACTGACGCTAGTCGCGTACGCCATCTGGATGTTGGAACTGGTTCAAGGGCTCCGCATATAAACGACTGATATCAGACATAATATTGTTCTATGTCAAGCGTTGCTCATATCAACCCAAATCTATAAAGAGACTTTTTGTGTTGTGCTCACGTTAATCGTTATACCTATAAACCATATTATTTAAATGTATTTTATTTTATTGTGTTGACGTTAAGCTTTATACCTACAATCCCTAATATCTAAAAAAAAAAATGTGTGCTGTGCTTACACACAGCTTTATACCTATAATCCCTAATATCTGAATGGATTTTATTTTGCTGTGTTTACACACAGCTTTATACCTATAATCCCTAATATCTAAATGGATTTTATTTTGCTGTGTTTACACACAGCTTTATACCTATAATCCCTAATATCTAAATGGATTTTACTTTGCTGTGTTTACACACAGCTTTATATTTATAATCCCTAATATCTAAATGGATTTTATTTCGCTGTGTTTACACAGCTTTATATCTATAATCCCTAATATCTAAATGGATTTTATTTCGCAGTGTTTACACACAGCTTTATACCTATAATCCCTAATATCTAAATGGATTTTATTTTGCTGTGCTTACAAACAGCTTTATATCGATAATCCCTAATATCTAAATGGATTTATTTTGCTGTGCTTACACACAGCTTTATATCTATAATCCCTAATATCTAAATGGATTTTATTTTGCTGTGCTTACACACAGCTTTATACCTGTAATCCATAATATTGAAACGGATTTTATCTTGACTGAAGCTCACAAATAACTTTATTAAAATGTCTTCTTGATCTGTTTTCTGCTTTCTTTACCTCTTTTGCTGCATTGTTGCCACCATACCTCGCACTAATTCTATACTCAGTCCACTTTCAACCGCACACTTCCAACATGATTAAACTCTACAACCTATTCTAAACTCTTCCATATGCATGCCACAATACCCACCGACAGTTTTTCCCCACAGAACTCGTTGTTTCCTAGTTTCAGCTAAGCACATTTATTTTTGCCTCGAAAGATCACGTCTGCGTGAAGTGTTGTACCCTGTTTTTCATATTTCTTTAATTGGAAAATCACATCGCACATCACTTTCATTGCTCTGGTTTCATTGTCTGCAGCTTGGGGTATTGTCAAAATAGTAGTTCATTTTTGGCGACCCCAGCCCCCCAGGAGCGGTGTGTGTGTGTGTGCTGGGGGTTAACAATTTTAAAGTTTTATTTAACATCATCTTCATCTCTGTCTTATGGAGCATGACACCAGGAAGGATGGCCGTTACACACCCAAGGATACACATCGATGTATTTGATTTGTTCTTCTTGAGATTCGTCGGATGACTGGCTGTTGAATAGCAGATAACTAGGTATTGGTCACTACAACGGCATGTTGGATAGTAAATGTGGGGTGTTGGAAAATAAGTGTGGAGTGTTGGATAGTAAGTGTAGTTTTAATATTACATTTAACATCTTGTCCTTATACATTTTTCAACATGGAGGCGTACTGCTAAATTCCGTTTTTTTCCTATAAAGACCCATAATATTAAACATGTGGACATTTCCAACATTACATTTCCCGTTTGTCACTGTAAATGTTTCAACATGGAGGCGTAATGTTAAATTCCTGTTTGCCTCCATTCAGATCAACATGTTAATCCTATGGACATTTTTAACATTACATTTCCCCATATCATCCTCCTATAGTATAGGACAATTTCCCCCCCCCCCCCTTAAAAATGGTATAAAACACCAACAGAAAAGGGCAATTTTTGTTCAAGACGAAATACTTTCATGACTTTAATTTTATTCTTAAGCTTGCATCCGGCATCTGTATCATCAACACGACTATTCATTTCTAACCAGAGACATATATGTACTGTATATTTCTCTGGCCTAACTAAATTGTTATGTTTTAGCGGCTATTGGGGGTTGTTGGGTGCAGACTGTCTTAGATGTGGCCAATTGTCCAGATGCCCAGATCTATGAACTTACAAATACGTACCATTTGCTTGGCACCAGACGTGACATTTGATAATTCATAGTGAGACAACCCATACAAGTGTGAATTATAGGCAGTGGCGTACTAAGGGTAACTGGCGCCCGGGAAGACGATGATGGCCCAAAGGGCCAGAATACGAGGCCCGAATTTTTATCACCCCACCCCCACCCCCCGGTAGTACGCTACAGGTTATAGGGATCTCTTTTGTAGGATGCATTAAAATAATAATAATAATAATAATAATAATAATAATAATAATAATAATTAAAAGAAACGGATTAGTATACACATTGATGGCAGACCCTTCAAATGCAAATTATGTGTGAAATTGCTTAGGCGTAGTGTAGGGGACTGGCTTGCTAGCGGGGTCGTTGCCGATATTTAATTGGTCTAAATATAAAATAAATAGTCAAAATTGTGTTTCTTCTTTTATTTTTTTTCTATATTCTTGTTGCTGACATTTTTACTACCAACGACTTTTTCCAAGAGAGGTCACTCCAAAACAGAGATATAATTATGAAGAGAACCACTCAATATGATTAAATAGAAAACATTGAGTTATCTCCCTTTACCTATAACACTTTCCTAATGAGACACATAAACTCAATATTATCATTTCCCATGCCATAATTAAAACTGTTAATACAATTTTACTTATATTTGTCTCATTAGAAAAGTTACAAAAAAAAAAAAATTAAAAATAATAAAAATAATTTTAGCTTATAACTATGAATAAATCAAAAAATTGCATATATTTTGTTAGCAAATTAATCAATGACAATTATGTGATACAAGTACATATGGGAAATTTACATTAGAATAAAAATCCTTGACTGTTACCAAATGTCAACATACACACGTTAACATAATTATTTATCTCTGGCCAGGAGATTAAAAAACTCATACATGTTCAAATTACATACCAATTAATATATATTCCTAGGCACGAGCAAAATACAATCAAATACAGTCATTGTAATTGGGGAAAGATACAAGTAACATAAATTACATCAAGAAAATGTGATTTCATAATTTTCCATAGAAATAGTATTACATATACCTTAAAACATTATCATTGTTTTTATATAAAGAGAATATATAAACAAAGCTTTGTCTTTAAAAGATTACAGTAAATAATGCAAATTGTAGCATATATTACTGTACATAATATGGCTATTTTTACATAATTAAAAAGACAATCATTAATCTCTATTTCACTGCTATTTTGTTCGTGTGAAAGAAAAGGTGATAGCTGTGTATAATTTGACAAAGTACAACAATTAAAATATATTACTAAATATTTGCAAACCAAGACATCTGGTAAATAAATACAATCATGTGAATAATACTAGTTTGACTACATCAAAGTCATATCTTAAATATGGCTGAGTTACCCTTTTACCATACTTAAAGGTTCTATTCCATAAAAATGCACATATATGACTTATCAATAAATGGAATATCAATAACATTCCTTGTTAGCACGTGATTTAAACAGTTAACATATAAAACTGAAAATACTTAACTCAATCCAAATATTAAAATAATTACAATATTCGTGAAATAATCTGGCAATCATAGGAAAATTGGAATATCCATGATATAATATGGGTGTATCATGTTTATGTAATAACACTTAATATCACTTACCACTGTGCCATAAATTACTAACACACATTATTCAGTAGAATATTGGAGACATGTTGATCATTGTCATTCATAAACAAATCTTGATGAAAGTTATAAAAGAAATTTAGATCAAAGTTATATCATAATCATAGTGAGAATATCATTGAAGAAAAGGAAACTGCAAGAAACTTTCTCAATACAACTATGCATGTGCACAATGAAATCCAATTTTGTATGATTGAATCAAACATACCATGACATTTGAAAACATTATTACATCCATGTTTCAAAAGGGTGCGACAGAAATAAAGTGTGAACTAATGCAATATGCAAAAATTAAACTTGTAGGAGATTCTGATAGCGATAAATGAAAACAAAATATAATGTTAACCTGAAGCTGCAAATATATAAATCAGGGTAAATGCAAACAAAAACAATGGCTAGAATGAGACACATACTGCATGCTTATAAAGAAAAATCTATGTAACATATTTAATCCTAAACATGCAATACACCTATATCTCATATCTGTAAAACATAAAACGGAAAACATATTCTCTACACATTAAACTAGAGGAGTATATATTCTCTACACATTAAACCAAAAGAGTATATATTCTAAACACATTAAACCAGAATAGTATATATTCTAAACACATTAAACCAGAGGAATATATATTCTAAACGCATTAAACCAGAGGAATATATATTCTAAACACATTAAACCAGAGGAGTATATATTCTCTACACATTAAACCAAAAGAGTATATATTCTAAACACATTAAACCAGAGAAATATATATTCTAAACACATTAAACCAGATAAGGTGGATTTTGCTTGACGGCCTGTTTGGCTCTGAGATTCAGACTCGAACCAGAGACCAAAACAGAATGTTGTGCTTGTTCCCTTCAATGTGCTGTCCATTCCGTAGTCTGGTGTTGTTAAAAGCAGTTTCTTCATCTATTCAATTTGAGCTTTCCGTTCCATATTCATGACGACAACAGTGTCGGATAGTAGTCCATAACAGTTTGGACGTATCAGGCAGGGAGCAAAACCATGGCTCTTGTAGGTTCTGGAAAAAAGCAGCCACATCTTGGTTGGACTGGAGTCGATGTTTGCGAGTTGGAGATACGACTCAGATTCATCTAAAGATTTTGAAGTATTTTCATGTATATAATCTGAAAATTTCTTAACAGTTCTTTCTACAACTGCAGGTCGCTGAATGATACAAGTTTGTGTTCCAGCCATACCTACATGGTAACCTTGCCGATGGTAGCGATCCTGATTGTACCAAAATGTTCATATTACCATCGTGGTTATCTTCACCAGGATTTAAAAACGGATTGCCGAATTCGGGTCCATTTCCAGTCTAAGTGGTATCAAACTCGAAACACAATTGTCCGTTTTTATTTCGACCTGCAAGACCATGTGCGAGCATGTGGTCAGTGCTGGATTACTCAACAGGCAGACTCAGCAAGTGCTTAAGGCACCAGCAAAGCAAGGGCACCACCCCCCACCTCCCACCCCCAAAAAAGAAAAGAAAAAACACACAAAAAAACAACAACTACGGTTTAGTATTGTTTTTATTTTGAATTACATGGGAGCGGGGGCACCATAATCTTTTCATGGCTTAGGGCCTCTAAAGGTCTTAATCTGGCCCTGGTCAAAGCATATTAAATGACAATAATTTTAATCCAGTATAAGATTTCTTTTAGACATTTTTCAGATGTAGCCCTTCGTACCAATAGGTGACATACTTTATACTACCATGAATATATTATACTCATTGTTGTCAAATCATGTAAAGAAGATATCTGAAGAAAAAAAAATGTTTGTCTGTTTCAATCTCTTGATTATATTTTCAAAAATGGCGTGAATGCTTCGTGCAACAACTTGGAATATCTCCCATAACTGTGAAATATAAGGCAAAATAACAATCCCTTTATACCTTTAATATCTTCCAAATATTCATTTTATGCAACAAATCCCCTCAACTCCTTTCCTACCTTTAAAATTTTTTTTTTTTTTTAGGACTATATTCCAAAAAATGCCATGCAAGCATCATGCAACAACTTGGAATAACACGGGGGAACTGTGAAATATAACTTTATGAGACAATAGATCTTTAATATTTTCCAAATATTCTTTTTCTGCAACAACTCCCTCGAATACATTTCCCACCTTTAAAATAGTCTTTAAATGATTAAATTTCCAAAAATGGCATGCAGGAATCATGCAACAACTTGGAATAATCTTCTTAACTGTGAAATATAACTCTGTGGGGGGATAGTAGCAATCCCTTTATACCTTGAATACCTCCCAAATATTCTTTTCATGAAACAACTCTCTTTAAGACATCATGCAACAATTTGTAGTAAACGTCATATCCGTGAAACTTTAGTGCACGGGGCTATAGTAATGGTCACTTTAGATCTTTCCTACTCTCAAACTATTCTTTTAGGACTAAAGTCTAAAAATTCCCTTCAGACATTATCGAACAGCTAGGTGTAACCTTCATTACTGTGAAATATGCTCCTACCATGAGAAATATTTTCCTTAGTGTCTCTTTGACAAATAGTTATGCGCAACATTCTTAAACAAAATGTTTCGAATCAGTCTTTTCCAGCAACACACTCGGAATCACACTTGTCACAAATATAATAAAATAAAAATAATATTAATGTTTAAATATAACTAACTACCTACCTAACTAACCAATTAAATAAATAAATAAATAAATAATTAAAATACAATCATTAAACCAAATCAAAATTTAATATATTATTTTATTAAATATATTAATTTTTTAAACATATAGTACTTCAAGTACAAATATTTTTAAAAAAATTATGTCATAAAACAGAAAAATGAGATTAAATAAATAAATCTTTGAAAACAAATATGAAATAATTTGATAGCTGAGATTAGTACTAAGAATTTATTCTGTAAATCTTCTTATACTTAATGTAATGTCAAAGTACACACACACACACACACACACGGATGAAAATCTATAAGAAGCCTTCTGAGGAAGTCGAACTTTCACGACCATGCAATTTCTAGAGAAAGAGCGCAACAATTTGGAATTCCAAGTTGTTGCGCCTAATTTTTTGAGAAATGGCTTATTCCAAGTTGGAGCCCAACATGCTCCCTGGATACCTGGAAAAACGTCCTCGGTTAGTAACCATTTTGAACTATGAGCGAATGTGCAAAATTACACACTGACATATGTGTACTGTGCGGACAGCATTTGTCCGATGGCCTGAAATGGAAAAACAAACAAGTTTACACACTGGTGACAAGGCCTTTAAATGTGAAATATGTGGGAAATTATTTAACCAGAAATCGTATTTGTCCATACACTCGAGGATACACACTGGGCACAAATCATACAAATGTGGAACATGTGGGAAATTGTTTAGGCATAATTCTTGTTTGTCCATACACTTGAGGAAACACACCGGTGACAAACTCTTCAGATGTGAAATTTGTGGGAAGGTGTTTACGCATAGATATAGCTTGTCCATACATACGAGGATACACTCTGGTGACAAACCATACAAATGTGAAATGTGTGGGAAAGTGTTTAGACATAGCTCGGGTTTATCCGTACACTTGAGGATACACACTGGTGTCAAACCCTTCAGATGTGAAGTATGTGGGAAATTGTTTAGACAGAATACAACTTTGTCAAGACACTTGAGGATACACACTGGTGACAAACCATACAAATGTGAAATATGTGGGAAATCCTTTCTCCTAAGTTCGAGTTTAAGGACGCATGCAAAGATGCATACTGGAGAGAAACCATATAAATGTGAAATGTGTTGTAGTTTTTTTGCCCACAAGTCAAATTTAACTGTGCACATGAATATACACACAGGTTGCAAGCCCTTCAAATGTGAAATATGTGGAAAATTGTTTAACCAGAAATCTATTTTGACGAGACACACAAGGACACATACCAAGGACAAACCATACAAATGTGAAATTTGTGGTAATTTGTTTTCTGACAAGTCTAATATGACAGCGCACATTGCAATGCATACAGGTGATAAACGATTTAAATGTGGAATATGTGGGAAATTATTTAGCAAAAACTGGTATTTGTCAACACACTCAAGGATACACACTGGTGATAAACCCTACAAGTGTAAAATATGTGCTGAATCATTTTGCAAGAAGTCGTCTTTATCAACACACTTCAAGATACACACAGATGACAACATTGCCACAGGTGACAAAACCTTTGAGAATTGTCTAAGCAGTGCCAGGGACTTGAATAGGGATTGGAAACTGACTCACCTCTTGTATTAGAGCGCATTTGATGTAGCTCTCTTGTGAAGCTACCTGGCAAGTGTGCTATGATGCTTCTTACATTTGGTGAATTGTTTACACTGTCAACCATGCCGTTTACATTTAAAACTGATAACGTAAATTCTACAAGCCAGAGCTTTTTCAGACTTTCAACTAATTAACAATAAATTATGTTGATTTACATGATATTTATTATGTTGTTGATTTACATGGTATCTGTTGTGTCTTATCACCTGCGTATTCACTTGTGCTCATTAGCACTTATATTGTTGACCAGAACTTAAATATAAGTTACAAAGAAACTACAGGGATGAACCCTTTAGAACCTTCAAATAGGGGACACACATTTGTGCTTAATTAAATGATACAGATTTCATTTTAAACATGCAGCATAAGCCCTCCACACTTTACATGTATTCCTTTATTTGCACTCCCATTAAATCTTGTGAGATTTGGCCAGTATGTTATCTCCTTGGTGCATTGCAATATGGATTATGTGTTTCCAGTCCCTTGCACATACAGAACTGATTATTATTGCCAAATGTATAACTACATTTACAGCTACCTGTTGGATTAGATCTATATAACAGAAGGATAAGGTGATTTTATGGCACACACAAATGCAGTAATAAAATGTAAGCCTTTATTTTCATCTGTATAGAACTTGTTGTGAGCATGATTTGAGACAAATATCCATAATTAAGAGTTTGAGGAGGTGGTGGGGTGGGGTGTACTTTTTTTTTAGTTTTCATATTTGTCCTTTTTCTGAGCATTCTATGTAACACTTTTGTCTTTTTTTCGGCAACTTCCAGTTGTGTGGAATTATAGGTAGGACCTAAACATTAAAATTTCCCCCCAAAATGTTTTACAAATTTTGTTTTAAGGTTGAAGATTTTTTTTACTCATATTCTCCAATATATACGTAACACAGTTGTCCCGACCAAGAAAGCCATACAAGATTCTTCTATATGCGACACAGTTGTCCCGACCAAGAAAGCCAAATAAGATTCTCCTACATTTGACACAGTTGTCCCGACCAAGAAAGCCAAACAAGATTCTCCTATATGTGACACAGTTGTCTCAAGCAAGAAAGCCATACAAGATTCTCCTATATGTGACACAGTTGTCCCAAGCAAGAAAGCCATTCAAGATTCTCCTATATGTGACACAGTTGTCCCAAGCAAGAAAGCCTTGCAAGATTCTCCTATATGTGACACAGATGTCCCAAGCAAGAAAGCCATACAAGATTCTCCTATATGTGACACAGTTGTCCCAAGCAAGAAAGCCTCAAAAGATTCTCCTATATGTGACACAGTTGTCCCAAGCAAAAAAGCCATACAAGATTCTCTTATATGTGACAGTTGTCCCAAGCAAGAAAGCCTTACAAGATTCTCCTATGTCTGACACAGTTGTCCAAAGCAAGAAAGTCTTACAAGATTCTCCTATATGTGACACAGTTGCACCAAACAAGAAAGTCATACAAGATTCAGCTATATGTGACACAGTTGTCCAAAGCAAGAAAGTCATACAAGATTCTCCTATATGTGTCACAGTTGTCCCAAGCAAGATAGCCATTCAGGATTCTCCTATATATTGTATATGTGACATGGTTGTCGCAAGTAAGAACGCCATACAGGATTCTCCTATATGAGACACAATAGTCCCAAGCAAGAAAGCCATACAATATTATTCTATATGTGTCGAGCATGATGCTTTGTGGAGTCTTTGACACAAAACTTTGATCCTGAGGGTAGGATTTTCCTATCCAAAACTGGCAGGTAATGAAAGATTATTTTTCTTATATTTCTGAATGAAAAATGAGGGTTATAGTCAAAACGGCCTATTGTGAAAACTGAGGTATTTTTAAAACAGCAAAACACCCACTGTAAGTTCCACATCTTAATAGAGAGTTTACTAAGTTAGGTTTACACTGAAAATTTAAGTATTAACTTTTGAAGACATTTTAAGACATGTTGTCCTTTAAAGAACAGTGGTCAAGATCATCAAGGGAATGTCAATACACAGTATATGAATTGTGTACTGGAGTTATACAAATGTGAACAGGTCAAACACAAAGTCCACTCTTATTCTTAAAATTATATGAGACGGACAAAAAATGATGTAGCCTTTGATTTAGTTTTTATCCAGAATCAATTTTCCCTTTATCAATATTAATGAGAAGATTACTGTTAAAATATAGCAATTAAAACAACAGTTTCTTTGGCTTAAACTGGACTATGGAATCTGTCCCTCGAGGCCCGGTTGATCAGTGCAAAACATGTTGTTTTTTTTAACCACTAGTCCAGGACAAGTGGTTTCAGAAAATTCACTAGTCCCACCTTACTCTTCACTAGTCCCACCTTACTCTTCACTAGTCCCACCTTACTTTTCTCTGGTCCCAAAATGGTAATCACTTGCCGAGATTTGATGAGATGTATGTACTTAATCCATAGAAAAAAACAAACAAACGAAATAATAATTATTTCTTAAAAGAATTTAATTTTTCAAAAACATTGGTTGTTATACATTTGGCTTCTTCAGGTTCATGTATATATGTTTTAGCTGATGGATTTGAAAAAATTCAGACTTTCCCTAACTTCTTCTCTCAAGACTTGACTGATTGATAGAACAAAGTCTGTTGCCCTGAATCTGTTCTTATAATTCATGCCAAGTTCAACACCATTCTTCTCCTGGAGTGTACACATCATTTCCATATCAGAAAATGGTTTTCCATAATGGGCTAGGGTGTAGGCTGTGCTTAAGAGAGCTCTCATTTTTTTCATTTCAGTCTCATTTAGTTTTGAAAGGGCTTTTCCTAGTGGAGTGTCGGCAACTCTTACTTCACTGAATTTCTGCACATGCTGGCTAGTGTCATGCATATATTGTGCTACACAGGCCTTGTGGGGTCCAGACATGTCATGAAACTTGATTGGTTCAATCCTGAAATTGTCACTTCCACTGACAAATACACTGGGTGAATTTCCAACCTGTGCCAGTTTTGGATATTGTTTGCAGTAACTGCAAAACATCTTTCCTTCTGAGTCAATACATTCAAGCCAGGGATAACAATCAACCCAATGTGACTGAAAATTTTTCTGTCTCTTAGTAGTGTCATATTTGACATTTTTTGCCATCACGGATTGTTGCTTATGTATCTTTGGAGAAATAGCTACCGCACACTCAGTATCCGTCTTACGTTTTATCCCTCCACTTTCAAACAAATTTTCCTTCGAATCGCCGTTATTACCTTCCTTGCAAAAATAATTTAGCAAACTCATTTTATCCAGAGAGTAACTATCAGCTTGCTTGACAACTACTTCTAAAGTGATCATAACATACATTTTCTCTTTTAAATACAAACAGAGACAGCTCATTAATTAGCGTAATTGTTTCGCTTCAAACACAATATCACACGTGGAAGTTAATCATCTGTATAATCGATTATAAATTTAAAAATCATTACTGTCATTTAATCAGTTCATAAAGGACACCAACACTGATGTCGGTAAAGTACCTTTCATTAATTTAATTACACTGACTCGCTGGATTAAAATCATAGTGAGCCGCTCGTTATGATCTAGTTTGAGTAAACTCTATGCAACAAAGCCGCTTACAACACTGCTAATTGATCGCTGGCTTTCTTTTGTTTGACATGTTTTGATTTGCCGATAATTTGGTCGCTTAGCCCAATATGCAGTCAAGCGGTAACAGGATGCATACACGAAGAGGGGTAGAATCAAGTATTCAGTACGCTGGCGGGCATGATTGGCCAAATAAAGGTAGATATAGTGATTAAAGCACGAAAATAAGGACTAGCCCGACTTTTTTAAAAAGCACTTGTCCCGGACTAGCGACTTGGAAAATTTTACTAGCCCGACTTCAAAAATGACTAGTCCGGGACGTCGGGCTATGGGATTTGCTCAGCCCTGCTTTAACTTGATTATTGTGAAAAAGTGCTCAAGTGATGATGTGCAGTAAATGGTCATATAATAAAAGACAGTACTCATGTGACAAAAGATACAGATGATCCCCATCACTGTTCTACACTGGAAAACACAATCATGCATACGTTGTAGTGTTAGAAATACTTATTCCATTAGAACAGACAATGTTACTGTAGATGGTGTCATCATGCTTATGATATCATGAATATATGCACTGTTTTAAGCAGCTTTAATGTTAAGAATACACAATTTTTCTGCCTTAGAAATTGTCAGTCTCATTAGCAGCAAATATTTTTTGTGCAAAAAACTTTGTTATGCTTTATCTATGACATGAAAGGTTACACAAAATATTCTGTATTTATAAGGTCACACCTATACTTATGATCCACACCTATACTTATGACATAAAAGGTTACACAAAATATTCTGTATTTATCAGGCCACGCCTATACTTATGATCCACACCTATACTTATGACATGAAAGATTACACAAAATATTCTGTATTTATAAGGTCACACCTATACTTATGATCCACACCTATACTTATGACATGAAAGGTTGCACAAAATATTCTGTATTTATAAAGTCACACCTATACTTATGATCCACACCTATACTTATGACATGAAAGGTTACACAAAATATTCTGTATTTATAAAGTCACACTTATACTTATGATCCACACCTATACTTATGACATGAAAGGTTGCACAAAATATTCTGTATTTATAAGGTCACACCTATACTTATGATCCACACCTGTACTTATGACATGAAAGGTTACACAAAATATTTTGTATTTATAAAGTCACACTTATACTTATGATCCACACCTATACTTATGACATGAAAGGTTACACAAAATATTCTGTATTTATAAGGTCACACTTATACTTATGATCCACACCTATACTTATGACATGAAAGGTTACACAAAATATTCTGTATTTATAAGGCCACACCTATACTTATGATCCACAGTTTTTTTCTGCAATTCTTTTCAGGTCAGAAATAAGAGAAAAATAACCCATCATAATTATACACTTGTACGGGATAGAGAAATCTCACTCTCTAGATCAGAGTTTATGGGAAGGAAGTCAGCATAACCTCATTGCTGCTTACAAATCAACATCAGGCGGGATTTCTGATTTCCACACAGATGCATATGATGGATTCTATTATTCATGCTGCTTAAGGTTGATTGGTTAATTTTTTTATGGCATATCACCACAACAATAACCACAGTTGTCCCCTTGTTATAAATTTTCTCTGAAGACAGCAAATTCAATATGTATCAGAGTAGTATGTTTTTGTGTTAAAGGCCACCCATCATGAATAATCACTTTTCAATCACTGAATAAGTGGCTTTATCATATGGGGACTATTGTATATATTGTCCAGACAATAGAAGTGAACTGTTTTGGGGAGGATTTGAAACTGCCACATTTTGATTCACACTCATGTTTCATAATGATGACTGTAACCTAGGAAAGTTTACCTTGTGTCAGTGCTCAAAAAATCTGATAGCCCTATGCCTAGAACCCCTCTAATTTCAGATCGGGCCCCTCCTGTATTTTAAGTGAAGTGCCCATCGGTTTGGTTGAAAACAAAATCTAATTTACCTGAGAAAACTTTGATAGTGCTGACGAAATGCTGAATTTTATTTTTAAGTTGTTGAAAGACTAGTAAATTATTAATATTTATCCCCATGTACAACCCTTACTCTTACGAAGATTGTCTGCTTACCTTACTGTCGAAAGCTGTAAAATTTGTGTACAAAGTGAAGCATGTGACCTATGAATAGGGAACAGATTGTCTGGTTTACCTATTATTAGTGCTCACTTAGCTTTAAAATGCATGTGATTCTACCTGCGTCAGGAAAGAAATAGTTTTTTTTAAGCTGTCCACCACACATAAAATTTTATAGTTGAAATCTACCACTTTTGAAAACTAAAAGATTTTTTTTAAATAAAAAAAGGAAAAAAGAAAGGGGAAAAAAATAATTCTTTACACGTTCTATTTATGATTTACAGAAACCAGCCAGTCTACTAGGGACTGGAACTGTTCCAGCAGTCATTGCAACAAGTGCAATGATGCATGGCTCAGCAAATCAATTAAGGTCAACATGTGCACACAACAAGCTGTTAATTGATTACCTTATAATTGTAATCTGGAGAGTTTAGGCCAAATGCAGGATGTATTTTGAGGTGTTGTAAGTAATAAAGGGATCCAAGGTGGTCCATGATGGCTTTTGAGTCTTTAATTAAAAATTGTCCATTCTATGGCGTAGGTGAGATAAAAAGGAAAGATCGACCCAAAAATGATTTCGGCAGAAACACTTGAGTAAGTAATGCAGTACTGGTTAAACATATTAAGAAGTACCGATGAAGAACATCAAAAGTGTAAAGAGAAACTGTATAGTGCAAGACACGCTTCAGATGCAAATGAACATCAACACTGCTGATCCAATGCATAAGGAGCACATTGATAGAGCAATAGGACCATGATTGACATCAGGACCTGGAGGAATACATTGCTTTACATGAAATATTTTGAGATCTAATAAACACACACGTTAATTTATTATGATTGTGTTTATTTCTTCTCATATTTATAGTACAACAATTGCAATGTTGTGTGACAAAAAATAGTAAAAAAACATAGGGTCCTTTTGGGCACATGGAATTGGGATCAGGGTTTGTGGAATTTGAGTCAGGGCTTGTGATTGTTTTAAAGTCCCAGCCCTGTGTCTGTGTCTGAAAAAAAATTTCTCTGAGCACTGTGTGTGCTTGTCACATAGACAGTATCAGAACTTCAGACAAGGTTTTACCACATTATCACAAGTGCTTACTAAGTGACTTTATGCAATTAATCAATGAGATGCTTTCATTGATTATGTAGTCATAGAAAGCTTTTACTAATGTGTGTTTTGCATGGTTGTACAAGTAACAACAGCAGACATGCAGTATTTAGTAATGAAACTGTTGTTACATTCAGTTATAATGGATGCAATGTAGAGCACTTGTCATAACACATAATCACTGCCACTGTGTCATAGCACACAATCGCTACCACAGTGTCATAACACACAATAACTGCCACTGTGTCAAAGCACACAATCGCTACCACAGTGTCATAACACACAATCACTGCCACTGTGTCAAAGCACACAATCGCTACCACAGTGTCATAACACACAATCGCTACCACAGTGTCATAACACACAATCACTGCCACTGTGTCAAAGCACACAATCGCTACCACAGTGTCATAACACACAATCACTGCCACTGTGTCAAAGCACACAATCACTGCCACTGTGTCAAAGCACACAATCGCTACCACAGTGTCATAACACACAATAACTGCCACTGTGCTAATGTAAATAAAGATAACAAATTTCATCTTTATTTATTCAAAGTTATTATTCACGTACACTCATTTGGGGAAACATATCGTAAAAGGCCAATTCATATAGTTCTCATAAAAAAAAAACTGTCCCCATTAGGGGTTGAAAATTCCCTCATGCGAAACTGCCGGGGGTGGGTGGGGTGTGAAAATCCAGGAGAAATCACTACATTCATTCTTTTCAAGTGGTGTGAGAGCAGCAGCAGCAGTGTCAACTTATATTGGGTATTGAAAAGATAAATGGAAAAGAAAGAAAAGAAAAAATAATCATGACATATTTGAAAAATGGAGAACTACACAATATTTTCACATTTTCACCCTTAACTGTGTTACATCTAAATGTTTCTGTGTGGAAAATTGGGAGTTAAATACTAATTTCCACAATGGTTAGTTAGATGAAGCTATTATTGCTGAAAAATAAAAGCAAGTAATACATTTGTTGCTCACTTTATTTTCTCTTATTAGTATTATACTATTCAACTACCTTTTGTGCCCTGGTTTTTATTTTTACACAGTTTGTGAATGGAATCTGTTCATCAAATTAAGACGTCTTGAATTTCTTTGCATTTTAAATGCAAGGAATACTCTGAGACAAGAAAATCTGAAATCTAGTAGTCATAAATGTTGGTGGACAGTACATCTAACATTTGTTTTGGGGTATTGCTAAAAAGTCAAGTTTATTCACTTTTTTTATTTGCATTTGCTAGAGAGACGAAAATATCAGAGGAGACCATGGTCCAGTGCAGAACAGTTAGCAGTGATGAAACACCTTTTATCTTTTGTCACAATGAGAAAAGTTCCAAGGAGGAAAGATATCCAGCCAGTAATAGATCAGGAGCAATGTCTGAAAAATCGCTCTTGGAGAAATATCAAGGACTTCATCTACAACAAAATCATCAAAGAATCAAGGTGATAGGTCTTTCTAATATTTTCAGTGAGTGGCCTGGCCCTTTTTTGTTCAGATTTATTATGGATACTGGGAGAATTCTCCTTAGTCAACTCCGTGCCACAAATAGTCTACTTGACTTCCAGATCAAATCTACCAGGGTCAAGGCAGTGTTCGCTTCGCCCATTGTGCATAGTTAATGGTACAGAGCGAGTTGATTAATACACATTCCACAAGTCTTAACTCATAGTATACCCAATGCATATTGAGTCAAATTTGTGGAATTTACCAAAGTGAAATTGAAGGTTTTGATTATCGAATAGACCTTTTTAAGTAGGTTTTGGTTTGCAAAAACAAGACCTCCATGAAAACAATGCCTTGCCTTGGTTTTCGCTTATGATGACAGTGCAAACAATGATAAAACCAGCATCACTATGTCTCCCATTTTTATATACCCACCATAAGGCAGATATTATTATGTTAGGATGTTGCCCATCTGTCTGTCCACCTGTTTCCACACAATTACTACAGTTGTTCACAATCTACACTTACTAAGCTTTGTGGATGACTTGCACATGGGGTTTGGAAGAACTCTTGCTCATAAGCATAAATGTCAAGGTCACTGACTGAAAGAAGAAAAATGGTTCAGCACAGTAACTGGAGTTCTCCACAATCTACATGTACCAAACTTTGCGGATTGCTTGCACTTTGGGTTGAAGAAAGAAACCTGTAGATTTCAGGCTTATAAGACCAACAGTCAAGGGAAAGATAAGAAATGGTTTTTGCACAGTAATTTGAGTTTTCCTTCACTATGGTTACCAAACTTTGTGGATGCCTTGCACTTGAGGTAAGGAAGAATGCTGTATATTTTGGGCTCATATGGTCAAAGGTCAAGGTTATTTATTGAAAGGATAAAAATGGTTTCTGCACAAATATTTAAGTTATCAACATTGAGGTCCATTAAACATGGCATGGTGTTTAATGTGCTGTTCACACAACTCTTCTTTTCTTTGAGAAAGGGAGGGACAAAAGCACACCTTCAAATTTATTTACTTTCCAGGATAAGGTATAGAATAAAAACAACTAAACGCAAACCTTAATGCAGTTCACTGGAGCATGAAATAAAGGTCATTGCAACATGATTATGTTTAAATGTTGAAGTATGACTCATGCTGCATCCACATAGAAACTTACATGACTGCAGGCAAAAGTATCCAAGCAGCTGAGTTTGAGTGACCTACTTTTTCTGCTTTTGATTCAGGCCTGTGGACCTAGGGGCACTTGTAGGATTAAAGTAAAGTCCATGCTAAAGCGCTTTCAAGTACATTCCATTTGACATCCATGACAGCATACATTAGTAGTATTCTAATATTTGACCCTTTTCACATCAGGGAATCCAGGGATAAGGGCAGACCAGGAACCATGGATACAGAATCAGCATTGGTCTACAGGAACATTAACTAATAATGGACAATTCCATTCATAATGGCATACTTCATAGCAAGTGCATATTGAATTCCATCAAAATACCAGTCTGTCAAAATTGTGGATAACCTTTGAGCTTCTCAACCCCTTACCCCTGTGGGTTGGAATGAGAAATGAAAGAGTTCCAATTTTTAGTGTAATTACACATTTTTTTTAGTTGATTTGATAACTTGTGAGATTGGTATAAATTTGCAGTGATTGGGATGGACTGGGGGTAGGTTCATATGTACATAAAAATTACAATCACTAATTCTTGGCTGCTGACAAGTAAATCCTAGACCTGTGTTGACTTAGTTTACAAAGAAAAATTTAAGATGCTTTTTGATTGGTTGAAGCACTCAGTATTGTCTGATTGAATCAGCCTTAATAATAGCTTTCTTCAGTGTACTCTTTCGATTGGATAATATTTCTAAATATGCAAATATAATCTACTGTTGCATGTATTTTATTCCAAGTGACATAGTGTTTGCAAAAGTGATGCTAAAGAGTAGATTGTGATTTGACTGTAGACTGATTAAGACAAGAGATGTTGAAATTACTCAACACGTAGGACAAATTTAGATTTAATGATATAGACAAGGATATCGAAAATAAGTTTTAATTGGATTTGTGAGAGCCGAATTACCATTACTGAGGAATACCAGTAGATTCCTGATTCAGCCGATACATTCTTAAACTGAATTTTCTGGTGAAGTTTCGTGCAATGATCTTGTATATTAAGGAGTGATAGGTGGAAATGCTAAACAAGTCCATGGGTGGGACTTCTAAATAAGCATATGGAAAAGTTGGATTTTGGACTTTACAATTGTTAAAATTCAATTTTTGCCGCAATTGTGCACATTGTTGGTCCACATATCGGGCCAGGTATGTATTGGGCCGAAGCATGCATTGGGCCAAGTTGATATTGAACCATTCTGTTTACTTAATATTTGTAATATTATCAACCATGCACATTGGGCCTAGTCAACCTTGTTTTGGGCTGAGTGGATCAGATTTTGTGGTTGAGTTGACTGATCCGGACTTAGTATGACTAGACAAAGTTTGCATTGGACCTATAGTGAAACTGATTTAATCTTTAATGCATCCTATGACTAGGCAAAGTTTGCATTGGACCTAGTGAAACTGATTTAATCTTTAATGCATCCTATGACTAGACAAAGTTTGCATTGGACCTAGTGAAACTGATTTAATTTTTAATGTATCCTATGATTAAGCAAAGTCTGCATTGGACCTAGTGAAACTGATTTAATCTTTAATGTATCCTTTGACTAGACAAAGTTTGCATTGGACCTAGTGAAACTGATTTAATGTTTAATGTATCCTTTGACTAGACAAAGTTTGCATTGGACCTAGTGAAACTGATTTAATGTTTAATGTATCCTTTGACTAGACAAAGTTTGCATTGGACCTAGTGAAACTGATTTAATCGTTAATGTATCCTATGACTAGACAAAGTTTGCATTGGACCTAGTGAAACTGATTTAATTTTTAATGTATCCTATGATTAAGCAAAGTTTGCATTGGACCTAGTGAAACTGATTTAATCTTTAATATATCCTAACATGAAAGATAGAGCACAGATATATATAGAGTTGTTATTTGAACACCATGAATAATACGAGATTCCAAATGTAATGTTCTAGGCTTGGTACATTTTATATAGGAGACTGTTGTGATTTTGTACGAAAGTTTTGGCTGTACTACTTTTAATTATAAGATTAATTTTTTTTTGAGTCCTTGTTTATTCTATATGAACATATTTAATTGGGAATGGTTACAAAATAAGCTTTTTCAGTGCCCAAGTTTATGACTTATAGAAGAAAGCTTTACATATATGAAGTATAATACAAACCCATCAGTGTAGGTTAAGAGATACACAATGCAGCTGAAAGTAGAAGGGCTTTGTTTCACATTGTTCTTTGCTGAAGCAATATGTATAGATGATTTTTCAGCATGTGGAAAAGTCAATAATTTTCAGTTTGTTTGTAGAAAAGGTTTGAACTGTTACAAAAGTAATTTCTGGAAGGCATGTTTTAATTAACTACATTACACACAAATGGGAGAAAACCAGACACTGTAAACCTGCAATTTCTGGAAGGAGTGTTTTGATTACCTAGGCTAAAATTATACAGCAAATTTTTAGTTCATTTTGGAGCAAGATGGTCCTTGAAGTGATCTTTTGAATAGGAAAATGTGCTGCAAAAATGTATTTGAATATATATTTAATTATGATAAATGATATTTGAATATCTGTGTAACTGTGAAATTTATATTTGAATGTATGTGTAATTGTGAAAAATTATATTTGAATATATATGCAATTATGAGAAATTTTATTTGAATATTTATGTAACTGCCAGAAGTTATATTTGAATATATCTGTAATTAAGAGAAATATATTTTAATCTCAATGTAACTAAAAGAAATTATACTTTAATATCTGTCTGATAGCAAGAAGTTGTCTTGGACAGTAAATCCGATATGAAGATAACTTCTTATGGGTTGTACATGAGCCCAACTTCCTCTTTACAAGTTCCATATGGGTTAGACTAATTTATATATAACTTTGAATTTTTAAACTGAATTTTCCAAACAAATCAAGCTATTTTACTATATGTCATCTGGGACTAACATACGATGTGTGTATGTTATTCCTAGATGTTATTGTTCTTGCTTTAATAAAGAGAGAGAGAGAGAGAGAGAGCAGGCCTGGATTGGTGGATGAGGATGTAGTGCTTAATGTTATCCTGTCCATTTATGTATACTTGACAGTTCTGGCCTAACCATATAGGCGAACTAGGCAGTCCCCAAGGGGGCTAGGCTTTAAGGGGCACCAAATTAGACAGAATTTAATTTTTTGGCGTAGTTTGCCTAGGGTGCCAAAAACCCTTGAGCTACCCCTGATAGTTTGCAAGTGCCTAATATTGAGCGATGCAAGGTTAAGGATCATTAATACTAATATGTGACTATTTTGTACACTACTTTAATTCATGAGTGTAGGCACAATTTGTGTAATATTTGACCCTTAGGATAGATTCAATATTTTACAGGTGATGTTGTAGAACATCATTTTTGTACAATATTCTTTTTTAATATTTTACCAGTGTAAATCTTGGTACCATAATATGTTGACTAGTTTGTAATCTCAGTTGCAATTGGTCTCAAAGGAAACATTCACTTTAATGTATTGCATTACATTTCCCAAAAGTAACTTATTACTTTTTCCTGAAGTAGTGCATTATATTTGCAAAGAGTAACATGTTTCTTGTATAGCAAGTAACTTATGGTCAAAAAGCATACAAGTTTCTAGTATGTTACTTTTTGAAGGTAATGCATTACTTTTGTTTAGAATATATAAGAAAAATATCATTTCAAATTGTTACTTTTCAAAAGCAATGCAATAATTTTCCAACACAATTGTTGCCAGCAGTGACATAAATGGACACTGATAATGGGCCAAAAAAGAGACCTGCATCTAGGTACTGAGTTGAGACAAAATGAAAACCTGCATGTCATGTCCACAGTTGCTTTGCTTAGTTATAGATCCCTTTTTCCTACTTTCTTTTTCAATCATGTTTATGATCCATAATCCTGCTTTTAGAAAAATCTGACAGCGTTAAAACAAAATTGTCGTATTCTTCTCTATTCTCTCCAGGATAATATAAAAATACTTGATGGTGAAATATACTTAAGTGCCCATTTCCATAACCCAGTTTGGGAGTCCCCACTTCAGGTCCAAAATGCGTGTGTCCCTCTCTTTCTTTCTCTTGTGCACAGACACGTGGAACAGATAATTAGATATATATGCACAAATATCATGCTGACACTAGCATGTAAAAAAGCAAATATCATGCCAACACTAGTGTGTAAAAAAACAAATATCATGCCGACACTAGTGTGTAAAAAAACAAATATCATGCCGACAATAGTGTGTAAAAAAGCAAATATCATGCCAACACTAGTGTGTAAAAAAACAAATATCATGCCGACACTGGTGTGTAAAAAAACATTTAAAACTATAATTGTTCTTAGGGAACACAGATAACTCCTTCCACATGGCCTGCAAACCTTAGCTGTATGATCGGATGGATGGACAGACAGTCAAAGTAACACTACATGGTCATTTTGGGGTATAAAAACTAAATAGATTTATATTTGGATTTTGACTGAACTTTGAATGAAAATGTAACTAATTTCCAAATTTCATATCAGTGTTGACTATGTTTATTGGTTTTCTGTCACATTATTGATCATGGAAAACTGTAGGGGTTACTTATCTGTAAGGGTCTCCACGGTAAAATGATAAATGTTTTAAGAAAAATGAATGCATCCTTGAAGAGTTGTGTTAGAACTCCTACAGGTTTAACAGATTATTTTACCTGGACTCTTAAGACAAGACAAGGTTGTGTGCTAAGTCCAGTTTTGTTTTGGTATGTTTATAAATTACATGATCTCAGAGTTAAGAAATAAATGTAGTACATATTTATCACTTCAGATACTGAATAACTCTGCTTTATTGTATGCATATGATATGGCAAACTGCTCTGATTCAGTTAGATTATTGCAACAACAAATAGATATTATTGGAAGCTTTTGTGATGGAACTGGTATTGAAGGAATCCTCAACAAGACAAAAATAGGAATGGGTGGTATGTGAACAGAATGGAAACAATGTATTTTAAAGAACAATGAATACAAGTAAACAATGTATTTAAGAGAACAATGAATACAAGTAAACAATGTATTTAAGAGAACAATGAATACAAGTAAACAATGTATTTAAGAGAACAATGAATACAAGTAAACAATGTATTTATGAGAACAATGAATACTAGTAAACAATGTATTTAAGAGAACAATGAATACAAGTAAACAATGTATTTAAGAGAACAATGAATACAAGTAAACAATGTATTTAAGAGAACAATGAATACAAGTAAACAATGTATTTAAGAGAACAATGAATACAAGTAAACAATGTATTTAAGAGAACAATGAATACAAGTGATGCCTTACTATATAGATATATGGGATTTTTTAAAAACCAAAGTTGAAATGGTCTGTGGCTAAATAAATGTTTGCTGCACAAGCCAAAAGATTAGTGTCATGTGTATTTTATTTTCAAAACAAGTTCAGGCAATTTCATATTGGAGATATGTTCATAATATTTGACTTGATCAAACCATTATTTTGCTATGGTGCTGAAATATGGGGATTTGAATACTTGAAAGATATTGAGGGAGTGCAATTTCAATTCTGTTAGAGATACGTCACTATTTCAGATACTACAAATAATTGGGTGGCTTAAGCAGTGGATTCCCTCTCTTTACCTTATACATGGTAAGTTGTATAAAATACTGGATTAAAATTATGAGATTATAAGCTGATAGATGACCACATCAGTGCTATATTATGTTCAAAAAGTTAGATGAAGTTTGTAGAGTCACTTGGGCTATAAAGTTTAAAGATATGCTCTTTTGATACGGCTTTGGATATTTATAGATAGCCCAAGATGTTGGCAATGATAGAGTATTTGTTTCAGAGTTCAGTGGGTCAGAGACATGGCATTTCAAATTTGGTCGAACATATTACTAATTTTTCAAAAAGTTACTACTGTCCATACAGATCATTAATACAGTCAGAAATGCCTTTCGTGCAATATCTTTTAATTTCTGAAAACAATTAGTGCAACTAAGGTGTTCATGTCATAAACTAATGATTTAAACAATGTATATTAAAAATAACCAAGCATTGAAAAATTTGTTTTGCTTATGTCTAGCAGTGATGTTTTGATACTGTCTAATTTATCACATTCCTTCAGTTTTGAGAGAGTGTTTTTAATCTCATTCTGAATAAAATCGTGTGAAAATATCACTATTTGGAAAGAAGTGTATATCAAGATTTTACAACTCAGTTGTATTAAAGATGGGGTTCTAATTGTGTATATCAAGACTTTACAACTCAGTTGTATTAAAGAAAACATTCTAATTGTGTATATCAAGACTTTACAACTCAGTTGTATTAAAGAAAACGTTCTAATTGTGTATATCAAGACTTTACAACTCAGTTGTATTAAAGAAAACGTTCTAATTGTGTATATTACAAATACAATTTTGTATTACATGCCGGAGGCTTAAATCATTAAAGGAAGTTGATTTTTAATTTTTAAAAATTAATATGGTATAAAACTAACATTATGATTTCCCATGTTAATTATTCATCCACTGATATCAGATTTTACCTGTTATTTACTGTCACACCAAAGATGTACACTGATTGACTTGAAAAATCAGATATACTCTTAGACTGAGTGTTCAGTCATATTAATCAGGGATCCAGATGGATAGATATGGTGTTAATAGAATTTAACAATGTTTTCAGTCACATTATTTGGGGATCCAGATGGGTAGATATGGTGTTAATAGAATTTAACAAGGTTTTCAGTCACAATAATTGGGGGTCCAGATGGGTAGATATGGTGTTAATAGAATTTAACAAGATGAAAGGTAATGCAACAATAATAGTGTTGTAGACCATGTATGTCTAAATGCATTGAATTATTTACCTCGAACAGAAAAGAAGCAATCTGTAACCTATGAAAGTGTGTGCATAAGGCTTTTAAATTCAGATCTGTGATTGTAACATAATAAACATTTCTAACGGTCTCTCTGTCTGTCAGATCTGTTATTGTATCATAATAAACATTTCTAACGGTCTCTCTGTCTGTCTGTTTGTCTTTCTACCAGTCACTCTCTATGCACTCATAGAATGATAATTTGTCACACTTTTTGCATCCTCATGACCCACCAAGGGAAGGTAGTGACAGGATGGAGACCATCTGCCATGTTCCAGGAAAGCCGAATCTTTATACTCCCATTTGTGGATCTTCACACCAAGGCTGAAACTTTGTACTTGGTCTGCTCATCACAAGTAGACAAATCATGCGCTAGTTAAAGTTTTGGGAGTGGGTAATCCATCCAGATATTTAGGCCATTTTTTGAATGTCTGGAATCGACTTTCAAAATCACAATAGACAGGCACAGCCACAGGAAATGTGTATTTCTCTTTGATTTGTAATTTTCACAATAAGCTACTGGTATCCAGAGTAGCTGGTGAGTGCATTGATGAGATCCATAGATGGGGGCAAGGACAGCATTGCTTTGAATAGTAGAGTGGCAAGGTCATGCTCCATCGCTCATGTCGCTGGTATAGCATCACTCTGTTCGCAAGGCATAGCATGACACCATTTCTGTGTCGAATTAATTATTCTCATTGAATGTTTGTACTCAAAAGATATTTCTGTATTGGAACTCTCTCCCT
Organism: Margaritifera margaritifera; assembly: GCA_029931535.1. NCBI lineage: Eukaryota > Metazoa > Mollusca > Bivalvia > Unionida > Margaritiferidae > Margaritifera > Margaritifera margaritifera. Next base: position 4,912,317 of record JAQPZY010001637.1, read on the forward strand.
TTTTATACTGGAGATTGGTAGCCATAAGGTAACGTGTTGTGATTGGGAAGTTGCACTCGTATCTGGTAGACAATCGTCTCAACAATATGTTTAGGAAATCCTTGGCATGCGGTCTATTACCCTTACTTTGATAAGCTGAGGAGGTAAGTCATTCAATGCACAAAATCAGTTTCTTACAATTGTAAAGGCAAAATTCTCCAGAGCTGACGTTGTTTTAAAGTTGATAGCTAATTACCAGGACTGAACTAAATTACGTACTCTGTGGCGGCCTTTACATGATCCTGTCTGATATGGAACTTAAAGTTGGCACCTATGCTGGGTATAACAACAACATTCAGGAGGCGACTGATGACATGGAAGTTGGAATCAACATTAACATGAAAGCATCCAGGATACCAGAGCAAGATGAAACATGAGGTTGGCATAAACATGAGGAGGTTGGCATTGACCAGCCTGCAGGCAGAACACTGGCGTCAACGGTGAAAACTGGCACCATAAAAAAATACAGACTTTGAAAGAAGCCAAAGACCACGAAGCCAATAAAATGGAACAGTTGTGGTTGGCATCACAGTGGAGCTTATAGCCATCTAGTTTCTATTATGAGAGCTGTTGGAAGGACTGCATGTGTTCACTGCACTTGGCAAAGTAATCACGCATAGTGGCTAAGAATACGACCACTATAGCAATGCCAAGCACCATAAAGTTTCCAGCCAACCAGCCAATGGCATTGCCAGCCATGTTTAGTAAGAATGATACAATACCCCCAATAATTATGAGAAGGGCTGATGCTGCTTTTTCAGGTAGCATTTTCTGCATACCAACCAGCTGCTGTTCAGTGCCTCAAAATCTGCATAGATGATGTATGGAACACGCATCTAGCAATGGTGGTTCTGGAAGGCTTGGATGTTCTTGACTTCCCAAGGTAAGGACACTGTGAATTTTTGCCTATACCATGGTAGTCTTCAGTGTTACATTCCAATAGGTCGGCCCAACTGAAGACATGGAGGCACCAGTGGCAGACAGCAGATATGAGTCCTGTTCCTGGCATTTCTCCTGGAGTTGGCGAGCTGCAAACACAATGTCTGTGGTCCCTAGTCCTTTCCTGAAGCTACACTGACTCTCAGGCAGGAGCCCTTGATCGACATGATGCACAAGGCGATTCAGCAAAATTCTGGTGAGGCTGTTTCTGGCTATTGACAGCAAGGACGCCCCGATGGTTGACGCAAGATTGTATGTTGCCTTTCCGCTTGTACAAATGGACGATTGATGCATCTTTGTACTCCTGGGGTATAGTTTCTTGAGTCCATATTGACTAGCAGAGCTCAGTAAGTTTCTGTGCCATGTGCGAGCCTCCGGCTTTGTAGACTTCTAATGGTATAGCATCTCTTCCAGGTGCTTTGCCATTTGATAGCAGGTCAATTGCTTTAACAGCTTCAGTCAGCGTTCGTGGATCAGCCAGTAATATGTTGATTTCCACTTGATAGATGACTGTTGATTGAGGATGCTGTTGAATTGTTTTGCCCATCTTTGCAGTATCTTTTTTTTTGTCAGTGAGCTGTGTGGCGCTGTCAACGCTCAGTATTGGATATGTTCCTTTTGATTGTGGTTAATAGATTGTCTTCAAAGCATCATAGAAGTTCTTCAAGTCATTCCAGTCTACATAGGACTGAATCTCATCTGCCTTATTGCTTAGCCATAAGTCTTGCAACTTTCTGAGTTTAGACTGGACAGTCCTCTTGATGTTGTTGAAGGCTGCCTTTTTAGATGATCAAGTGCTGTCTTCTAAACGGACCTTCTGTAACCAGCGTTTATCATTCAGAGATCTTGGTATGCAGTATTGTTTTCATCAAGCCAGCCTTGGGACCGAGGGTTTTAAATGCAATTGGGAACACTGAGTCTCTGAAGGATGCTCAGTTTTCCTCGATATTCTCGGAGTTTATATCGATTGTATCTAGTTGGCTGCACAGCTCTTCGACAAATACCTGTTTCACACTCTCCTGTTTCAATTTGGAGACTTGTGGTCGTCTGCTAGGCTGAATCTGGATATTGTGCTTGGAAACTATGAGCCTGTGGTCAGTCCAGCATTCTACACTTCTCATTGCATTCGCCACTCGGACATCCTGCCTGTCTCTTCTCCTGACGATGACGTAGTTAGTAAGATGCCAGTGCTTGGAGCGTGGGTGCATCCAAGACGTCTTGTTGCAGTTTGGCAGACGGAAGACCGTGTTTATTAGGAGGTCGTGTTCAGCGCATTTCCTCAGTAGGAGGAGTCCGTTGTAGTTGCATTTGCCAGAGCCATTTTTGACAATGACACCTGGATGTGTCTGGTGATCTGTGCCAACTTTAGAATTGAAATCACCAAGGATGATGGGCTTGTCTGCCTTTGATAATTCTGCAATACGAAACTCCAGGTCTTCATACAATTTGTCATTGATCTCATCTGGGTTAGTCATGGTGGGTGCATAGGCGCTGATGATAGCTGCATGTCTTTTTCCAGACAGTAGTAGTCTCAGTTGCATTAGTCTGTTATTTAGGTCCTTTGGGGAATTTGCTTGCTAACTATATGTGATTTGATGGCAAACCCATCACCAGCTTCATGTCGCTCTTCTTTACTGCGGCCACTCCAGAAGAAGGTGTAGCCGGCTCCTACTTCGATGAGTTGCACAACCTCTGCTGATGTACCGTACATTAGTGTGCCTACGTTCCAGGCACCGATGATGAGCTGCGTCACCTTTGTCTTCTTGTTAGGTTTGCGACCGCTAAGGTGGGATCCCAGTCAGCCGCGGTATGCTGACCAGAGATAAGGTGAAACAGGCAAGGTTTAGGGCACCTTTTCTATCCCCTTCCTTATGATACGGTTGTGATCTCTGCTATCCTAAAAACTGCTGCTCAGTCATCCAGGGGGCTCCACTGCTGCTTCGGTCCAGTAAAAAGCGAGCCTATGCCCTGATCCGTCCGTGTGCAGGTCTGTAGTTGCAGTTCCCAATGTATACATGCCTGCTGCTTTGCCGCTCTCCCATCGCCACAGGACTTGAAGGTATCTGGTGGCGGTGGAGGGGGTGGTAATAGTTGGATTTAAGTGAGCGAAAATTGGGAAGTGTCGCCCTCACTCTCTCGTCCAGGCCTGTCTAAATCCAGTGGCACGACAATGCCGAGACGTCTGGAGACCAGTCCGGTTGCAGTGGATGATCATCAGTTCCTACTGAACCTGAGCTGATTCCCTGCGCTGTTCACACAGCTCTTTCCATCTGCCGTCATGGCCGGGAGATGAGCATATCTGCTTAGCTACCTGATCCACTTGAAAGGACTTTCCAGAGGGATCCAGGTGTAGCTGTCCACTCTGGGTCAACAGTCACAGGTAGAACCGTCTACTGTCACTTACGGAAGCAGGCGTAGCCTGACCTGAGAGAGCTAAAAATGAATATGTGTGTCTGGATAAATGCATAATATTAACAATATACAAACTTCGGAGCTGTTACTTTCAATAAACAATCAATTTGTTTTGCTCTGTCTTTTTTAAAATAATTCTTTTAGAATTCAGAGGGAAAGCCATTTCATTTTCCTTCTTTTAGGAAGAGACACCAAGATCAAATCGAGAAACAACTTACACAAGAAAAAGAATCTCTAGAAAAGAATAAAGGTGTGTGTGTGTGTGTGTGTGTGTGTGTGTGTGTGTGAGAGAGAGAGAGAGAGAGAGAGAGAGAGTTTATTTAGCATATTTTCTTATTCCTTCCATTGTCTCTCTGGGAGTTACTGCCCCTTGTTGCGACTTTACGGGTAGGGCATTCGCCACGTCTCGGTCAATCCTATGGATCATATCTCGAATGTATACTGATAACTGCCAATTGGACAACCTCTGTTATTTACTACACAAAGATTGGCCAAGAAGTTGCGAATGCATCAAACCATTTATTTAATCGCAGCTTTTCTGTCAATCCTACTATCAATCCAATCGTAAAAACACAGTGGTGGTCTGAATAGATTGCGGTTTCTATTTTTGCGAAGAAATTTCGGGCGAACAAAATTTATTATTTTTCTGCAAATTATTACGCCGACTCCCATCCGGGGCATATTTTTGGTCTCGCAGAAATAGCCGAGATTTTCCGAACGACGGTGGGGTAGGGTGTTTAGAATGGGTATATATTTCATGGAAGTAAATTATAGGAAGGAAACCTGATTTAGTTACAAATCAATGCAATATATAAAAAAATCGACAGGACGATAAATCATCCCCTTAATAAACATAACATACACGAACGCGCGGGCACGCAAACATACATAGACTCACTCCCCCTCCCACACACACTTGCAAATTTGCTGTGTCATGAAGGTAATATGATTTTGCTTCGTCTTACCATCGCTGAATTTCGTAAATCGCGTATGTCACTAGCTGCCATTTCCTATTTGTGCTGTGCTTGGATGTTCGACCAAATGGGAAACAATGAAGACAACATTAAGCAAGTGTGTTTGAAGTATTACTTTTCGAGTGACTTGCATTCACAGTTATCTCCATTTATGCAATTATTGTATACATGTGCAGTGTATGTATGTAGGTAAGCAGGTATGCATATGATGAAGAATAAAAACTCTCCTTTTCACTATAGCTTCATCTTTTATTTTCTTTTATCTGAATAATAATTTAACAATTCTCCTTTAAAGTGCAAAACGGGAGGTACAACTATGAAAAGAAGAACAAACTTTCGTGGTGTATTGCTTTTTTTATATATCTTATGTTTCACCAAAAAGTATTTGGAGACGACTTAAACAGTCAACTTTTTGACAAGGCAAACAGACTGTTGTTTAGATTGGCAGACAAGCACAACAATATATGGATAAAAATAGGACGAACGGGCTGACGGATGAAGAGATAAAAAGACAAACAGACGGATCAGCAAAGTGAGAATAGATGGGCAATTGGCGAAAGGATGGCTGAAGTAACTAATAGAGATACAAACTTGCAGACGAAAAAAGGATGGAAAGACGCGCAGACCGATAGGTGAAGATATAAACGGACGGGCCCATACACGGACAAGCAGAAGGTCAGATTGAGAGAGAAAACGGACAGAAAAATGCACAGACGAATGAAAGGAGTTTTGGGCAGATAATGAAGTGTCCAATGAATAACTGGAGGGAAGCTCGAGCGGAATTTCCAGTAATTGTATCGTATTCGTTCAGACAAGAGAGAGACCAATTAAAACGTCTATCAGACAACAAACACTTGAATAGATGGAATGTGTGACTAGTTCTGCGCCCTTTCGTTCGTTTCTGATTAGGGGGAAACCTGATATGCCCAAAAAACTATATTTTTTACAAGTCGGTTTATGAACACAAGATATCAGAAACACATTTCCAAGGCTGTATCGATGTAATGTGTCCACCTTTACCAAGTTTTAATCGCCTTTTATTATTCTCTATCACCGCTCCTCCCTCACCCCACCCCCGGCAATTTCACTTTAACACTGGACTTATTTTGCAATATCGACATTGTCTTAACCGATGCCTTTGTTGTGTTTTTCTTTGTCAAAACAAGCTGAAAATGTTTTGTCGTAATAATTATTAACTATTCAGTCATAATATCAAAATAAAATGGCGATATGCAAATATATTTAGTAAAAATACATACAGAAGAATGAGCACACAAGTAGCGTTCATGTACACTTGATTATGATTGATCTCTCTTTCTCTCCCTCTATTTCTCACATATATTAAACAATAAATTCTTGCCAATATAGTACCCTTTGCAAAACCTTTTAATCAGCTACATAGTTAAAATACAGACAGAATAGACCACTTGTAACAAAACAGAACCATGCTGCACTTGATTGACTCAGGTCTAACAATAGACATAGCAGATTCAGTACAAATACAAATTATTAATGGTGGCGGTATAGCGGATAGAAAAGGGAAGGGTAGAGAGAAATTCTGATCAATATTTTTGACGTGCATGACAAAACGGGATGAAACGGTAATATATAACTATTCTGAGTTTATATGGAAACAGAATGAATTAATTATCAGTTCTTTAAATTTATGTTATCTTACCTGTATGTTAACATTTGTATTATTTAGTAACTCACTAAATTTGTATGTAATAACATTTTTCCAGATACTTCTTACTTATATATTGTTTTCTTATTTCAGCAAAATATTTATGTTGAAAAAGATGGTGAAAGTATTTACCTATGTGTTGTTAGGAAACAATATCACAATGATTATAAAGTTGTTTTAAATAAATTGCTAGATATATTCAACAAAGACCTTTTTACAAATTGAATTATGTCATGATATTTTAAAATAGATATATACCCCATACAATGGCAGTGTGACAGTCACGCAATGCAGGTTAATAATCAAGCAAAGAAGATTGGATTCAATCATATCCAGATCGTAAACCTGTATTTTTTTGGTGCTAGGGCAATTCGGAGCAGGACAATTCGGCGCGGACAATTCGGAGCGGACAAATGAGAGCAGGATATTTAAAACATATCTATTTGAAATTTAAACGCATTTTTTTATTAATCATGTTTAATAGAACTATAATACCGTATAAAGTAAAGTTTATTTAGCTTACTACAAAAAAAAGTCATAGCAAATACCAGCCACTCTTGCACAAAATCACATTTTTAAAATGTTACCAGTATACTAAATGTTAATCCATTAAATTAATGTTGTGACTACATCCGCGCAAGTAATCAATTGATGAACGATTTTCGTAATGTAACACAACCATGCGCAATCGACGATCCAGGTCTCGATATTTCTTTTTCCTCAGGGGAGGATCTTCACCAGCAAGTAGACGTTCGACGACCAGTTGATTTGTGTTCTGTTCCTTCTGAAGTTTTACTATCAACCTCGGCAGAGTTGGGTGAGCAATTTGTACTGACCGTGCAAATGCACTGTGCCATCCTTCCACTGCGTTGTTAGTTCGAGGAGTATCGTCACGCACAGCTTGGTAGCAATCCCAGATGTCGGATGAAAACAGAGCAACAGCTCGTCGTCGTAGTAGTCGTCTTCCAATGAAAGTGTCTTCGAAGTAGTTGAGTAGTTGGTCAACTTCTGGAAATGAATCGAGCTCTATCAGTTCTTCATAAACACGAACTTTATCGTTGTTTGGAACATAAGCCAGAGCGACCAGCATTCGGATGTGCATCGCATATTCGGGTTCGGTGTTGTATCTCCCTGCGTATCCATATTCTTGAACTTTATGCCAGATGCATTGTCCAAAATGGAAATGGCAGCCGTGAATCTGTGGCTGGAAGACGCTTGTGAACGCATTCATTGCTGCTTTTTCGAAGTCGGTTATGACGGTGTGTGGTTGTAATCGCGGTTCAATCTCTTTCAATTTCATCAACAAAGCTGTGTAAGTAGTTTCCGTTTTATTCGGCAGCAAGGCGAAGACGCATGGAATGTTGATGCCATCACGTGTTCCATGAATAGTGTACAGTTGTGTATATTCAGCTGGACTCACTTTAAAAGTTCCGTCGGCGAACTACACTCTGCATCCACTAAGGAATTGAAGATCTTCCGCCGCTGCGAACAATTTAAAGTCAATATCATGTCGCAGGAAAGGTCGACCATTCGTCGTATTCTGAAGTTCAGCTGGAAGATTATTGTTGATCTGAGGTGGAAGCTGACGATATCTTCTGATGTTGCGTTGGATCGTTTCGGATTTTGGTACAGTTGCTTGTGCTGCTGGACTGAAATTTCCCATTGCTGCCTGGACAATCACTCTTGCTGGTTCTTCTGTTTCTTCTGCACGTCGTTTAACGGTTGATCGGACTCGAGTTGTTTCAAGTTGACCAGTAGATGCTGCGTGCGAATGTTGAGATGGCGGTTTCATTATCACTCCATTCGCTGTATGACAGCGACCTTTGCAGGAACGATCGCAGCATCTCCATATCTCTTTCTGTTCAGTTTTTCTTTCCATGTGATAAAGATAACCTTCGTAAACCAGCATTCGTTTTCCTTTCTCTGATTCTACAAATTCTAAAGCCATTTCTATGAGTCTCTTTTACTGTTTATACTTCGTTTAAAATATAAAAAATGAATACATTGCCAGGGATCGTCCTGGGCTTCGCCAATGTCGCAAACATGTATTGCATAATTGAGTAATTTATTTCTCAACGGTTACACTTGAGCCTCTGCGACATACTTCAAAGACACCGCCTGTTACACAGTGAGTGAAGCATTAGTAATTGATTGACAATTGACAAATAAACCTCGCCCTTTTCGGTGATAACTAATAATGCCTAAAAGGGGTATGCATTTGTTTGTTCAAATTTTGTCTCAAGCTACCACACATATGATAACTATTTTCCACATTTTATATCCCACCGTAATTCCGTATTGTTAACTAGTGGCTCCGTAACAAAAGCGCACGGACAAAAGCGTGCCGACATATGAGCGCAATGCAAAACAACCTCGACAAAAGGACGCGCGACAAAACCGCACAGGTATAAATTAAGTTAAAGTAAACAATGTGTGTAGTATTCAATAATCCAAAGCCAAGACCATTATTCGCATTCCAATTCTAACTAACTGTAGCCCGCGATAAAAAAAATTTACTTTCATGTTTTCAGATGAAATAATTATAATTAACTTTAACTGACTGCCGATTATTTTCCAAAGACAAAGGGATCGCATACAACATTAGCATTTAGAGTAATTAACTCAGTAAATGTTAGTTGAACCATTTGAACATGTTAAAATTACAATTATTATTTCTTATTATTTGTAATATTTGGTCTTACATAGAAGAACTATAGGCTAAGTACTCAGAAAACTATTTTAAAAGTGATGTTTTTTGTTATTTACATCTTTCACAGAGTGCATGTCGGCGCGCTTTTGCTCCGAATTGTCCGCTCCGAATTACCCGTTTTTTGGTCCCGAATTGTCCGCTCCGAATTGTCCGCGCCGAATTGTCTGCGCCGAATTGTCCGGCACCGAATTGTCCGGTTACCATTATTTGTTATTTGAGCGTATGAAAGGACTTTTGATAGACCCACGTAGCTATTTCACCAAATATTGTAAAGACGTGAATCTAAATTGATAGAATGTTTGTTCAACATCTCTTTCTTTTCAAATATTTTACACGTATACCTCAGTCCGTAGTGTATGTTCAGATTATCAATGCAACTTAATTGTTACCGCGATAAAAAAATGTTGAAAGGTAATTCAATGCTTTTGAAAGGATATTTGTACTGATACGATAATTGGGCCTGTATGGTGAGTTCTCACGCAAGTTTTAATTATTTTTATATACAAAAGCAAATACATTTCTGAATAAACTATGGCCTCCCCGAAGATCGGAACAACTGATTGATCATTGTCTGTGAAGGAAAGAATTTGCATAGTCATTTATGCCATACGAATATTTCAGTAGTTATTACTTTAGACAAATTGTTCCTTCTTTCTTTCATTTGAAATTAAGGTGTATGTTGAGTTCATTTTGAACGTAGAAAACTGGACAGACACACTTTCATATATATAGCTGTCAGCTGTAAACCCTAACGTGTACATCGGAGGAAAGGTTGAGTTTCGAATTGGTTCGATTAAACGACATAATTTTGATTATTGTATGGTAGACACGTTTAAAAATTGCTTTAACTGTTGCAGCCTTCGTATTTTTCTTCTCTGAAATAAGAAAATGAAGTCGTTTTCCTCAGATTTTATACTCACAAAAAGTTTTTACTTTCACACATCTCTTAAGTTTGATTTAAACTTCGTAAATCTCTGCAGAGATAGCGTATGAATGAAAATAGCGTAAAACACATATTTTATTAATATTTCTTTGTCTGTTATGATTAAGTAGTCATATTCAGCATGCTGATTCATGACATGGTCTGAGGCGCACTCTAAATGTGCTTTATGTCTCTACATTTAGCAAACAGCGGCATTTCAGCTTTTAAGTTTACCTTCATCACTGACATAATATGAATTAAAATCCTGCACCGATAACGCCTATTATATATATATATATATATATATATATATATATATATATATATATATATATATATATATACATATATATATATATATATATATATATATATATATATATATATATATATATATATATATATATATATATATATATAAATTTACAGGGCCGTCGTAATGGGCGGACGATACGGAGTTTGCTGTATTTGTCCTAAGGGGTGGGGGGGGGGGCGTTCCGTGCAGCGCAAACTTGCGACGACCCTATATATATATATATATATATATATATATATATATATATATATATATATATATATATATATATATATATATGTATATATATACACAATCCTCTTCATGATGTATTACTTATCAAATGTATATACTGTTGTCTTGTATTTTGATCTGCTATTATCATCGACATTGTGCATCCTTTTAACAATAAAATTGTCATATTCCCTACTTAAATTATTAGGTTGACTCCTTTCTGTGATGTGTTATATATGTTCATATGAATATATAAAACAAAATTATATTTGCATTTTACTTGCTGTTGTACTGTCTTTTAATCTGCTGTTACATTGGCACTGTAATATTTATATGTATATTGTTTCACTGTAAATATATACTATCTGTGTATCTATCTGTTGAATTATGAAATAATTTTGTTATGACATGTCGGTAAAATAGCTTGTATAGAGCTAGTGTTTTATGTATTTTACCCAGTCCACCGGCGTTAAACAACATATCTTGGGTTCAAGGCTCTAGATTCATACGTAACTGAGCTGTTGTTTTCAGCGGATAGTGGAGTAGGTAGGTGCAGTGTGCCTCAGATGTAGACTATACCCGGATGATCTGAGGCGTGAATTGTAAATACATGCCACTTGTTTATTAACAATGATGACATTTGGGAAATCAAACTGGCATAAATAAAGAAACAGACCATACAAATGTGAATTGCACGGGTATAATCCCCTACCCCTCCCAATAAACCAGTCCCCCAAATTTGTGTGGATACTGATGGACGATTTGTGGGGATGATATCACCCAATCTTAAAATCGAGGAATTGTTTGCAGACAGATCTGTCCGCAACATATCGGTGCACATTTTAGACATTTACCGGTATTTCTCGCGTCTCTTGAGCTACGGTCGGTTCAAGAGTCTTTTTGGCGATGTGTACAGAATATTTATGGATCAAATCCTATGTTTGACGATTGTAAAATCTGCGTGGAATAACACAACCTTGTGTCCTGTGTTTGAAATTCGTGGATACATATGGCTGTTACCAAACATCAGTAAGTGTCTAAACTGTATGCGGGTGTGTTCTGGACAAATTTGCATGCAGTAAAATTGCACATTGTAATGATCAGGTGACATCAGACATACAAATCGTCCATCAGTATCAACACAGATTTGGGGGATTTATGTATCGGACTACCCCCCCCACACACACACACACACACGATTGCTCAAGTACGGACATACACACGAGTATACACACTGGTGAGAAACCATTCAAATGTCAGATATGTGGGAAATTGTTTGGATAGAGCTCGTCTTTGCCCAAACACTTAAGGATACACACTGGTGATAAACCATACAAATTTGAAATATGTGGATTAGTGTTTCACACAAAACGCTAGTTTGACCAAGTACATGAAGATCTATACTCGTGACAAACAATACAAATGTGATGAAGGCGGTAATTTATTCTTTGATAAATATAATTTGTGAATGCACACGAATACACACCCAAATGCGAAATGTGTGGACAATCGTTTAAGCACATAAATACTTGGACGAGACACAAAATGACATATCGCCTCGAGTAACCACCTTTCGTTCACTTAACGTGAATTTTAACGCGTTCGTTATAATATTATGATAATCTATTCAAATAAACCACAAAAAGTGTTCAACTATATCTGCTTCATTTAATCAGCGTGAAAAAAAAATTTGGCATTCATGTACATTAGTTCATAATTACCGTTTTTCCGAGCGTGTGTATTGTTTACTTATTTCCGGAAGTGACATCCATGGTTCGTGACACTGACTAAAAAGTCACGTGGCATATGACCGGACCGGGCCAGTTAGACCAAGGTATGGATATTATTAGTTTATAGCGTCTCCGTGATTTTGAAATTAAATAAAATTATATTTAAAAATGAATAATTTTTTCCCGTTAATTCTATATGCAGTTTGTGCACTTACATTACTGCTTGGGTGTTCTGTACCACATATATGCATGACTCAATAGACTGAGAGAGAGACAGACAGACAGACAGAGAGACAGAGGGAGAGAGAAATTTAAAAATAGGCACTGGTGAATGGATACACATTTTATTATAATAGATTCAATGTCTTTTGATGTAGAATATATGTTTATTAAGAAATAATACTGAAACGAAAAAAAAGTGAATATACATTTCGAGTGTAAAATTTTCTTACGTTGTATAAGAACCCCACATGATTAAAAACCAAATATTTACATTGGCTATCTAGTTGTATTAATTCCCACAGTTGGTTTTCCTGTTCAAAATATGTAAGCAAAGTCATCATGTGATCGGCGGCGCTATCTTTAGCATATAATAGAAAATTCTAGGCCAAAATGTCTGACACAAAAAGACATTAGTGAAAACAAAGATCTTGATTACGATTTTTTAAAATTACATGAAATTACCTTTTTGAATCTCATTTTGTATGCTTTTACTATAAAATTATATTCTTTCGCTTCGGAAGAACGCTGGCGACACAGCTGATGACGTCATTATTTCCCAACAGGCGCGTTATATCGCGAGAAACATGGCGCACGTTTGAAGGATGCGTACGACAACTGGCCGTTGGACGATACTAGTAATAAACCATACAGATGTTAAATATGAGGCAAATTGTTTGTCGTTAAGACTCATTTGAAAGTGCACATAACGATACACACAGGTGAGAAACCCTTCAAATGTGAATTGTGTGGGAAATTGTTTAGTCAGAAACCAAATTTATCAGCACACTTGAGGATACACACCGGTGAGAAACCCTTCAAATGTGAAATATGTGGGAAATTATTTAGACAGCTCGTATTTCCCCATACACATGAGGATACATACTGGTGATAAACCATACAAATGTGCAATATGGAGGAAATTTTTACCCAAAGTTCTAATTTGTCAATTCACTTTGCAATACACACAATTAACAAAACTTTTTAAGTGTGAAATGTGTAGATACTTGTTTAGCAAGAGCTGAATACCATCACCAAATATGAATATTTCTGGGAATTTGTACACAGAGAACACAGGACTATTGAGTATGACACTCTCTTGTCTTTCTTTCTATGTCAAATTTTTTGATATATTTCTCGTTATTTGTATATACTAGTGTTTTCTTCCTCTGGACAGTATTTTGATTGTAATGCAGTTATTCATTTTACTTTAAAATTTGTATATTATGTAATCTTCTATGGATTTAAATAAAGATGATAATGTTACACAGCAATTAACAGTCCACGTGAAGATCAATCGGTAGACTTTGTAAATAGAAGTCAAGAAGCTTACAAGGGACAAGACTTGTTTGAGAAGAATGGTTATGTGTCTATCTAATAGAACAGAGCTTCTTTGTCATTTAGTTTTTATATAGAGGTGATGTTTGATTTATCATTCTTTCAAATATCGTGGACAACCCCTGGTTAATAGATACTTGTTTTTCAAGCATCATGTTGTTATTCGGGTGGCCATTCATCTGGTTTTATACTTGACAGTCCATTTTTTAAGTGGTCTGTACCCTGCTTAACATGATCATTTGTGTGTGTGTGTGTGTGTGTGTGCAAATGAGTGTCCGCTATTTTTGAGTTGTCTGAGTGGCCACCGTTGTTGTAATATGTATCAGATTAATACTTACAGGTTATAATTAAATACATGGCACGATAACATTTTTCTAAACTGCAAAATCTAGCAAAATCTGTGTAGTAAGGATTGTGATTACTTCAGCCAAAGGTGTTATGTGTCAATCTCTTCCGTTAAGTCAGAGTCTAAAGAGAACTCCATGTACTCCTTGTACACCAACACGGTCTACACTGATGACAAATCCCTCAAGCAGAGACACAGAAGTACTGTCTTCTTAACATTATTAGTCATCAAAGTGTGAGTGTGTGTCACTGACTGAAGAACTGAATGGAGCTTTTTGCTGTTTGAGGGCCGAACTGTTTGTGCTTAATGAGAATCAATCACACATAGAATCTGTCATAAACGATACGTTTAAACAACTGAATAAAATGATTGCATATTGAGAAAGTTGAAACAAAGATCAGTCTTTGTTCGGTACAAATAAGTAGTTTACAGCTCCCAGTTTCGGAGAAAAGCTTAAGTCTTTCAACTACATGTAGCTTGAATAAAGATGTTACTGAATGAGAACAGTCCAAACCTCTGGTACAAAGTTTATTATATCTAGTGTCTACTGTGACATAGTCAATGATAGCGCAACTTTGACTACCAGATCAAGTGAGTCGCATGGGTCACCAAGTTCAGTTACTATTACATCTAAGAATGATTCAAATATGGACAATACAAAGTATTGCAATAATACATCATCAAAGACTTGCAGTCAAGTCACTAATCAGAGCAACAATAAGACAACATGTGATAGAAATATATTATGAGGCAGATATCTCCCCAAGTGTAGTATATAACAATGCCGTCAAAGATTTAGTTAGAAATATGCCCAATGGTGCCACTTATAGTACAGTAGAAATGATGTTCATGGTTGATCAAGTATTCTTGTCAAAATCACACAGTCACAAGGTCAAAAAAGCATCAGTACACCCAGGATGAAGATGGTGGTAAGAACTGTAATAATCTTGAACTTGCTGATAATCATAATAATGGTTTCATCGCAGCATTCAGAATTTGAACCAGTAAATTCTTAGTAGGTAACATTGATCCCTCAGTAGATGAAGATGCAATTTCCAAATTTGTTATCAAATGTGGGTTTTTAACCTACGTACACGTGCATAAGAACTATGAATAGCAAACAACAAGACTCCATGTCTGATAGAATTAATTTAAAATATTCTTCAGATCAAGGAAGATGTTCAGAAAAATCATTTAGGCCCAAATAGTTTATTCCAGACGATGGCTAAATAATAAGCAACGGAACAATGATGGCTACTACAGGAATGAATCCGTTGAATAAGAACTCGTGCGAATTCTATGTTATCTACTCGTTTGATTGTCTCTTTCCAACATAAGTATGGCTGGTATCAATCTAAATATACTTTCATAGAATGCCACAGGCATAATATCAAGTGCCTTTTATCTTAGTCGGGTAGTATCAACACAACATATTGATATATGTGGCATTTCTTAACATTGGTTATTTCAGGAACAACTTAGGTTCTTAGACTCTGTCTATGCCTGACTATTTGTCTACTGCTACTGTTGACCAGGATACAGTATGGCTTTTACGCAGAATCCGTGGAAAGGATTTTGTGTCCATCTTGTGGCATATTAAATATAAGGATGGTATTAATCTTTAAGAGATAGATGATGATCGCATATTTGGCATGAGATTAAGACTATTTCTAGCTTAGAATACTTTTGTATTTTTCATTCAGGTCCGCTTACCGTACCATGGGTATGCTACGGTAATCTACTCTGATTATATAAAACAACCGTATGGTCTTTACAATTTGTATTCAGGGCATGGTATTGTTATCCTTCTGGGTGATTTCAATTACAATCCATGTTCCTACACAAATGACACGAGAAGTAAAATGCTGCTTTTCCTTTCCGGTTCACAACAGTTTATTTCCTTTGAGCACTGTTGACTTTTGCAAAGGTCCCTGCTGCTCATATGTTTCTTATTCTGGTGCAAGTAAGTCTCTAATTGATCACATTATGGTTGGCACTTCAAAGATCGATATGGTCAAAACGGCAATGATAATTGATGATGATGCTTTCAATCTTTCAAATCAGAGACCTATATTTTGATCTTTTGAATTTCAATTTTTACAAGATATGTGATATGTGATTCGAACTTCTATATTTTGAAGTACAATCAGAAAAAGGTGACCCTATCAAAATATATGAAATGGTCGAGAATTAGATTGTTCTAACGCTATAAGACTTTTCTTCCAATAAATAGGAATTTAAGTAACTTGATTTATTTATTATCAAAATAGTTCATGCTATAGCTCTTGTGAGCAGAATCATACTCACCACTTCAAAATTCAAACCCTTCTTAAAGCCCTACTGGAATAATGATTTGAAGGCATTGCGTAAAACCGTGATTAAAATGAAGGCATAAGTAAAAAAAAGAAAAAATCCTAATGATTAAAAAGGCATCTCTTTAGCCTGTTACAAAATGCCTAAACAACCTTTCTTAATCTTCACAGAAAACGTGTCTCAGATTTTTTTAAGCAAGAAAATAATTACATTGATACGTTTGTAGAGATATATCAAAGTCGGTTTTGGAGAATTATCAATTTATGAAAAAAGAAATCGAGAAGACCGTTTGAAATAAAATTCATCGATATTGTTTTTCGTGATCCTGCAGATATTGTAGATCAGTGAACTTCGAAACATTGTATTCGCCTTCGAATTTAGACATAAGTATACAGATTTCCACGAAGAAGTTAGTGTAATCGTCTGAACATGGAAGGAGTCCTCCTGTAGTGGAAAGTTTCGAAGTCAGGCATGGATCAGTTATTGATTAAATGTAACGAGTGCTGCATAAAATGGAGATTTGGATATAATTCCAAGGAAAGTAACATTATAGTATCCAACGAAGGTTCATCAGATGACACAAAAACGCATAGGCAATGGTTCTTGGGTTTTGTGAGTGTTAATAAAAAAAACAGTAGAATCATGTAGACATTTAGGTGTTTGAGTGTTAATAAAAAAAAACAGCAGAATCATGTTGACATTTAGGTGTTAATGTATCAAAGTATAGAATATATACAGAGCTTTAAAGTCTAAAGATAAACTCGTAAGTAAGTTATTCAGTTTTCTTGATATCGAAATAAATAAGATTGGATTTATTCCGCTCACAGCTAAGATTTTGTGTGACACTATTGTAATAATCCGAGTAAGAGTTTTATTTTGTACATGTACGTTGCATTTAGAGTTTTGATATTCTGTTATTAAAGACTACGTGTAAGATTGGTTGATTGAATCAGAGCCAAATGTATTATCCTCAGAAAATAAAGTTATTATTATTATTATTATTATTATATGGTTGTGAAACTTGATTTAACCCAAGCCCTCAAAATATACTTGTACTTGAAAGAGTCCATAGGTTTTGTGCTCAGTATATATCTCTAGAACGTTGCGTTAAGCTTATTAGTTATTTTACCAATTGAAGCTTACATTGATATAACCAAAACAAAAATAATTCAAGAAAATAATGCTATTTTTCTTTGAGCAACTTTGCAGGCTGTCTGCAGTTTATTTTGACTTTGCAGGCTGTCTGCAGTTTATTTTGACTTTGCAGGCTGTCTGCAGTTTATTTTGCAAAACAAGTATTTTTATTACGCCTTTTAACTGACTTTATTCCAAAAATTTATAAACTGCTGGATAAAATTTAATCTAAAAGATATTTATAGAATCGCACATTCTTCAAGGTCAATTCCCGGTTAAGAAATCTGAATGGAAAAGCATTGTTAAATTCCTAGTCTGTTTGTCATATGAAAATGCTGTGAAAAACAGATGTTTATTTCAGAACATTATACAGTAAAAACAGTTATAGAAAAAGTAATAGATAAAAAAGATATTTCTCTTAGTCAGTCTCGGAAGTTATTGCTCGAGAGCAGTTTGATTCCCTCTGTGATATGGGAAGTAGGAAAACAATTCCCAGGATCTCTTGGGTCACGTCGGCTCGTTGCCAATATTGTGACTAAACCTTCTTCATATATGGAACAAGCTGTGTGTACTCGTTGTCAAACATTCTTCATTTCAGTCTTTGATGATTTTCTACTATTATGTAGTTATCTTACACAAGTCTGTAAAAAGTTTTGGTGTCATATTATTGACATATTTGGGGTGCATATTTATATGTACTTAGATTCAATGTCCAATAATGATTTTGTGAATACTTTCTTGGGAACGATGATCCATGATTTATGATTTGCAAATTCTTTAAAGCAATGAACAACTTATGTATTTCCATCTCATATGGATTTTAAATTTTGTTTCTATGTGGAGAAAATATACAAGAAACTTTTGTGTGGTTCATCATTGGTAGTATTTACATCATCGCGGTGGATAATTGCCACAATATTTTATATGAAGAAAGCAATAACTCTATTTTTTTAAAAAGAAATTTGGGATAAATATATTGTTTATACCTGTTATACAAATGAGATTTACTGTTACTAGCTTGTCTGTTGCTCAACGTTTTAAGTTAAATAATGCTAATCATATAATTAATTTTCTGAAATTTTATTTCTATTTCGCTGAGGCAGAAAATCTACAAATCCACTTTGCATACGTGCCAGTCGTGTTCACCTAAATGGTAATCACAGTGTTATAATGTGTGGTAAAACATGTTCAAAACTAATTATGACTTGACGATATATCAAGTTATTTTTTCCTTAGCTTTCATGGTGAATGTTCACGATATCTATTTATCTATCTGTCTGTCTGTCTATCTATCAATCTATCTATCTCATATCTGTGCGATCATGTGTAAATGTATGATATTCGTGTCCTTTAATCAGTGTTACTTTCCATTTTTGCCGTATTCTTTATCTTATTGATTGTAGTCTTTGTAATATACAGAGTGAATAATTTTCTCTCTCTCTCTCTCTCTCTCTCTCTCTCTCTCTCTCTCTCTCTCTCTCTCTCTCTCTCTCGTGTCTTGAATGCTTTTGGGGAGAAAATATTCATTAATTGTACTTTCAGTGTCGGGAAAATACAATCTTCATTTTCAGTTATGTTACAATATTTAGGTAAGATTTTTTTATTTTTGATTTATTTACTTATATATTTATTTATTTATTTTTGTACTTTCTGTGTTTGGTTTATATCCAACCTTGTCATTTCGGCCCACTACTTTAATATAGACATTATATAAAAAGTTCATGCACATGTAAGCAAAAGAGAATGTGGATGTGTAATTTATCTAGTTAAAAATATGTAAATATATGTATTGTTCAAGTGAATAGATTAATAAGTACCATTTTCTCATGTGCATATATGACTTGTGTTTGTAATGTTAACAACATTAAATTTAAAAAATACAAGTAATGGTACCGTTCATTGATTTTTAATAATTTATTAATTCAAATAAACTTGGTTAAGTAGATGTTTTTCAATCTTCGTTGTTCCTTTTCATCATCTTTTTTATCGGATTGATCAATGTAATATATCTGATTGTAAAATGGTGATTGTTTCAGTTTATAAATTAATGTTATATCTTTCCATCTTGCAATTCAGTCTTTCATAAGAAATATTGACAGTACCCCATTCGATATTATTAGTTGCCGGATGCATATGTATGTGTGCGTTTCTTATAATTACAATGGGTATATTTATGGCAATTTTCCATCTTTCTTGCTCTTCATATTTAAAAAAGTAAATAATTATTATATATAATAAATTTGTTATAGTTCTTTTGATTTTAATGAAAACATTAGTGTTTATTTGTAAAGATGTAATTGCGAAACATTTGTTAAAGGTTTTCTCAGTTTTATGAGGAAGGGAGGTACTAGGATTTATATTAAAATCGTCCTCTTAGACCAACACAAACAAGATTGGTGATCTGTTTTAGAAAAAAATCGTCCAAATTGTAAAATTTTATAAAACAGGTATTCAAATGTGAAGAATATTTAATAAAAAATTGTACTTACCTATCTTAAAATTTAGGACCTCGATCTATAAGTTACGTGTTGAAAATGGTCGATGTAATAAAAATCCATATGAAGAAAGAAAATGTACCAAATGTCAGAATAACGTTTTTGGGTGACGAATTCCACTACCTCGATAATCCATGTTCTCTCTCTCTCTCTCTCTCTCTCTCTCTCTCTCTCTCTCTCTCTCTGATTTTTCTGTCTTTTCCCTTTTCAATACACCGTTATGGTTTCTCATATAATAGAACTCTGTATGTACTTGATTCATGTGCCTATATGTATAATCTAAGTTTGGTTCTTTTTCCGATAATGTTTTGTTACGTTCTATTCCTTTCTGTAACATACATCTTTCATTTACACAAACTGTCATCCTTTTGATCCTTAATTGGACCGCAACTTACAGGCGCAATTAGTTGCGGTCAATATCCAAGGGTTTAGGACATAAATCAAAGTCTTACATACAAATAAAACAAGACAATACCACTAATCCGTTTTTAAACAAAGACTACAGTCCGCCCGATGTTATGTTTGTAAAACTTATCGTTCCTTTAGAAAAACGTGAAAATGTCATCTTTGATCCTTAATTGGACAACTAATGAAATGCGCAATTAGTTGCGGTCTCTTTAAGTTAATATCCTTTAATAAGTGTTTGTAAAATAAATTGAAGCTCTTTAACGATCGAGAGTTGAATATTTGAAATACCAACAAAAAATTGTGCCTATTTAAACTGAGCGAAAAAACATTATTTCTGTACCTACTATGATTTTTTGTTGGGAATAGTTGTATTTTGCACTCAGCTTACCTATCTTTCATTTAAATTAGTACTATATTTCAATATATAAATTTTCTTCACCATGAATAATTTGTGCATTGCGTGTAATTCTGCAGTTCGACCACAGCAGCACGGGATCACGCGCGACTCGTGTTCGCGATGGCAGCATCGTATCTGTGGCACGGGTAAGTTACCTTTATTATTATTATTATTATTATTATTATTATTATTATTATTATTATTATTATTATTATCAATATAAGTAATAGTATCAAATTAAATGAATGACTCATGGAAAGTGATTGCTACTCTATCTTAGTTTTATACCAATGAAGTACGCATAAAGTACCATTGTTAGAGAAAATTATCATAATGCATAAGAAATTTGAATGTTTTAGTAAATGAAACACTGTTATACGAAAATTATTCATACGCTCAGTTTAATTATGTCGCCTTTCTGGAGATTAGATTTTTTGTGCGATCCCTGCAAACACGGGATTCCACCACTCGAATCAGATGAGGTAATATGATGCTATACTGCAGATTTTTTAAAATTGAATTGTTAAGTATGTGATTTAGAGTGATGGCTATTTTCAAATAATTAGTTGTAATATGTTGTTTAATGTAATACTTATACCTACGTAAGTCTCAGTATATTTAATTGTAAAGAACATGTTAACTGCAAAGAATATATTCTATAATTGGTAAATTTATAGGTACGGATGGTGACTGATGCAGTCGATTTGTATGAGACCATAGATGTGGCACAGTCTGGGACCACGCTGAATACCATATTTACCATCAACAGAAGCGAAGAAGATAGAGAAACGAGCGATGAAACACTAGCTAAATTCCACAGTTTTCAGTCCATACATGGCGCTGAATCCACTGCTTCAGATATACTTCAAGGCCTGGACTACAACATTACCAACCGAAGCTTGGATCAGACTGCCGAAGTGTTGGAAGAGTGAGTATGACATATTCGTTATAAATATATATTTCATATCGGAAGATAGACTTTCATTTCATTGAAATAATCATTATTTTGACAGTCAGGTATTGCCGTAGTTAGGTCTCAGTACTTCTTCATGCTGAGATTAGCAGTACTTGGATAGTTTAAATTTTTTTTATCTTTTACTTTTTCTATAACTGTTTTTACTATATAATGTTCTGAAATAAAGATATAACCGTACTTAACTGCATAAAACCAAGACTTTCAGTAATTGATATGGCATACTATTTTGCAGATCCCTGTAAGTTATTTCCTTGTCAGAGTCGATTGTCGAAGGCCAAGAGGTTCTATTCTCATCTACATATCTATCTACATGTACTATTTACATATGTCTTATTTGATAACTTTAATTATAGCATATGCTTTTAAGGCATTTACAAATATATAAAGAGTACAAAAATGATTTATAAAATAAAAATAACGTGATTTGGCACTATTGACAATATCTATCTACAAATTCAACGAATACTCAGTTGTTTTCTGAATCGCCTTAAACACACTGTTTTAGTCATAAAAGTGGGGTTTGCAGAGTTAGGTTTGTAAGAGAAAACTACCATAATACATAAGAAATTTTGTATGGGCTGAATACAATTTGGGACTAATACAGCACAGAGGATCTGCAAAAAAGTGAGCTGCTTACAAAGACAGTAGAGATTTATGGGAGCCTGTAGTTTTATAACCAGGGATAATTTCCAATATCTACTATTTAAAGTCAGCATTATATTTTGTGTTCCAGAATGATATTCAAACAGTTTTGCAAATTGATGGTTAGATGATCTCACTATTATTGTTTGCAATTAAATTAATTAAGAGCATACTGATAAAACACAGTATTAAACTGACAGTGATAATATGATGTTGAATTGTAGCGGCATAAATTAATTCAGTGTTCAAAATAAGTGGCATAAAATTAAATGATACATTAGGAATTCAGGGAAAAAAATTAACATAAGATTCTTTAAACAATGATTTGTAAAATTTATTTCATCTTTCAACAGAGCTAACACCACCATTATCGTTACATTTTCATTTTCTTTATTATAATTAATACGAGGTTCACAAGATTAGCAAAATACTGACTTATGATATTGCCATATGATGTTGTATTGATTTGGCAGGACCCCATTTTCATATTTTAGCATACAAGTTTTATTTAGTACTATTAGTATATAGTAAAATATACATTATAAAGATTAATTCTACATAAATAAAACAAAATCATTAAGATATTCAGACCAGTATATATAGATGAAAAAACCCAACAACAGGATTAACATACTCAGACCAATATATATATATATATATATATATATATATATATATATATATATATATATATATATATATATATATATATATATATATATATATATATATATATATATATATATATATATATATATATATATGTGTGTGTGTGTGTGTGTGTGTGTGTGTGTGTGTGTGTGTGTGAAAAATGATAATGCATGGTCCACATTTTCACGAGTTTTTTTCAGTGTTAGTAACTTGCATAAAATTAAAGGATACATTATGTTTTGAGAAAAAAACAAATAACATCGATTGCTTTAAACAAAGATTACTTTGAAAGGGGATGAGCCTAGATAATGTGGTTTGAAAATCTTTTTTCAAGACCACTATAATTTGGAAAATGTATTGCAATCAAATCTGAAAAGAAAGAAACATGTATGTTGATTTGGGAACAGTGGGAGCCATTATTCTACAAGTAACTAAGAAAAATGTGTTACAATTCAAATGCACATTTTATAGCATGATGTATATTATAGTGTATAATGTGTTTGTAATATATAATTTTACTTCATGCCTGATCAACTAATATGATTTGAAAACTCTCTCTTTCTTTCTCTCTCTCTCTCTCTCTCTCTCTCTCTCTCTCTCTCTCTCTCTCTCTCTCTCTCTGTTTTTCTTTGTGGACAATAATTGTGAATGTATGTGTCTGTGTGTGTACATGTGTGTGTGTTGTGTCTAAGTATGGGAACATACGTAAAGATCAGGATGCAAAATAATTTAAGGTAATGCCTCATACACCATGTCAGGTGGTGATGTAGGGGAACATATAAAATCCTGAGAACTTATGTTCAATAAATAAATTAATAAAATAAAAAAATAAAAAAAATTAAATATAGCAATGCAAGATAAACGGTCTTACATAATTTCATTGATTTGTATACAGAACGAAGCCATTATGTCACGTAAAATCGTGTTTTTTTTTTTTTTTTTTTTTTTTTTTCCTTTAATGCAGCTTTGAACTGCTCAACATACCTGGGAATAACGAGAAAGATCATATTTGAAACAACTGTAAATGTCACATTTAAATCTAAGACGAAACGTAATAATATTTCACATGGTCCTAATCAGCCCGTAATATGGTCAGAATAAGCCTGGTCCGAATCAGCCACTTTTAATTTTTTTTTATTTCATAAAAATACACAATCAGCTGATATGCCACTATGATCACTGACACAACGTTACATTCGTTGAATGAAAACATATTTATTAAAGTAGCACAGTATTTGCCTAAATAACACGCATGAAGGCCGAATCGACCCGACCGAAAGTAGCGTTTTCGGTCGAATCGACCGGGGCTTAACTGGTTTTGGGCCGAACTGACCATAAGCCGTTAAAACTCTCTCATTTACGCATTACTAAATACATTAACCTTTCTAAAGAGAGAGGAGAAAAATTGCTTGCACTTGTTTAGTATAAGTTTTCGTTTACAGTTTGAGTAACATTGAAAGTAAACTTATATGAGTTTATTAAACTGTTGTCGAAGTTTTAGTTATTTACACTGATCACAAGCTGCATTGCTGCGTTCGGCTCATTAGTCATATGGTTCTACTAATCGGAATCCATCGTAGCTTTCTCCGTGTTCAGATTGGTTCTGGGAGTGGACAGGTTCTGGCGAGACCTGGTTCTCACGGTGGCTGCCGGATGACTTGCTTAGCAACAGACATAACATTTGGGAATTCAGACTGGTATAAATAGAGGCGGACCATAGTATGAATTGAACGGATATATCTTTTTACCTCATGTTCTAAAATGGACGGACAAACGATTACACAAATGGTTGAGAAACCATTCAAATGTGAAATATGTGGGGAGTTGTTTAGATACAGCTTTTATTTGCCCATACACTTGAGGATACACACTTGTGATAAACCATACAAATGTGAAATATGTGGACAAATCTTTAGCGAGAAACCAGATTTATCAGCACACTTGAGGATACACACTGGTGAGAAACGCTTCCAATGCGAAATACGTGGGACATTGTTTAGAGAGAACCCTGATTTGCCCATAGACTTGACTGTACATATTGGTGATAAACCATTCAAATGTGAAATATGTGCTAAACTGTTCAACGAGAAAAATAGCTTAACCAGGCACATGAAGAGACATTCTGATGACAAACCATATAAATGTGAAGCATGTGGTTGTTTCTTTGCCGATAAATCAAGTTTGACAATCCACACGAATACACACAAAGATAACAAGCCCTGCAAATGTAAAACGTGTGGAAAATGGTTTAACCGGAAAACTACTTTGATAAGACACGTAAGGACATATGCTGGTGTCAAACCATACAAATGTGAAATATGTGGGAAAGTGTTTCACCTGAACTCTGTTTTAACCAAGCACATGAAAAAACACACAAATAACAAAAACTTCAAATGTGAAATTTGTGAGAAATTGTTTAAAAAGAGGTCTAATATGGTGAGACATATCAGGGCACATACTGGTGATAAACCATACAAATGTGAAATATGTGGTACTTTGTTTACCACGAAGACTCATTTGACAATGCACATGACGATACACACAGGCGAAAAACCCTTCAAATGTGAAATATGTGGAAAATTGTTTAGACTGAAATCTAGTTTGTCATCACACTTGAGGATACATACTGGTGAGAAACCCTACAAATGTAAAATATGTGGGAAATTGTTTAGACATAGGCATCCTTTGTCAACACATTTGAGGATACACACTGGTGAGAAACCCTACAAATGTGAAATATGTGGGAAAATGTTTAACCAAAGGTCTAATTTGTCAACGCACTTTGCAATACACACAATTAACAAAACCTTTGAAATCTGAAATGTGTAGATACTTGTTTAACAAGAACTGAATACCATCTCCAAATATGAATATTTCTGGAAATTTGTTTACAGAGAATACAGGACTATTGAGTATGACACACTCTGTTGTATCTCTTTCTATTTTTAGACTTGGTTGTAATTACGACAGGAGGATATTTGTGCGCAATTGCATATTTAAACAATTTGTTTGTCTTTCTACATATTGTTTTCATATATTTCTTGTGATTTGTAGATACTAGTGTTTTCTTCCACTGGACAGTAGTTTGATTGTAATGCTGTTATTCATTTTACTAAAATTTGTATATTATGTAATCTTCTATGGATTTACATAAAGATGATGATGTTACATTGCATTTAACAGTGCACACGAAGATGCATATTCCTGACAATGATAGCAATTGATAGACTTTACAATTGAAGTTATGAAGCTTACAAGGGACAGTGGGACAACACTTGTTTGAGAAGAAAGGTTATGTGTGTTTACATGGGACAACACATGTTGGAGAAGAAAGGATGTGTGCTTACAAGAGACAACACTATATGTGTACAACATAGCTTCTTTGTCTTTTAGTTAGTGGATGGAGGTGCTGTTTAATTTTTCATTTTTTGCAATATTGTGGACAAATCTGGTTAATAGATGCTTGTTTTTCAAACACCATGTTGTAATTAGGGTTGCCTTTCATCCAGTTTTATATTGGACAGTCTATTTTGCAGCTGGTCTGTCCCCAGCACAACATAATCATTTTTGTGTGTGTGCAAAGGAGTGTCTGGTGTTTTTGAGTTCTCTGAGTTGGCCACTCTATTTGTAATATGTATCATATTAATATTTACAGGTTATAATTAAATACATGAAAAGGTTGCATTTTTTAAACTGCAGAATGTAATAAATATTTTTTTCCCCAATGTGTATTGAAATATAGTAAATCAATAATAGTAAATCAATTAAAACTATGATTTCCTGAATTAATGATAGTAAGTGTTGGGCATTTATTATACTAGGTAATAATAATTCATAATGAATAATGATAATAATAAAAACGACAATAAAATAATTAAGAAAACACAAAACAACATGTATAGTGACAAGCAATTTAAAGTAAAAAGTAAGATGTCTGTCATTTATTCCACCAGTACCAGCAAATTTTACATTAAATACCAACTCGCTGAAAGAAAGAAAAGACAATATGAGACAAACATGTCACTTGTATATCAACATACATGTTGGATATTATGATGTTCTTGAGATTGGAGATGATAAATTCATACAGAAAAATATATTGAACTTAAGAACAATGTCCATTCCAAATGAAAATATATCCTGATTGTTCTAGCTGTTATAGAATAAATCAATAAATAAATTAACCTTATTAAGATTGTAAAATGTTCAGTCTCGAAGACGCACATTCTAAAATCCATAGAGATCATAGAAATGTTAAGAAGCTATGTTGAGCAATAACTCTTCAAGAAACAAAAAAGAAACTTGGTCACACTGTCTAAAGTCACAGTAATGTTTAGAGAGTATAATGAATCATTAGAATTCAAAATGAAATATTTTCTTGTGATGAGCTCAAAAACTCTGATAGCCCGACATCCAGAGACCCTTCCATGTTATAAGTGAGTTGGCCATCGGGCCTGTCCAAATAATGTGTTATATAATTTTGCTGAAAGAAACCTTGAGCCTGCAGATGAAATGCTGCATTTTGTTTTCTTTCTATTAATATTCATCTTCTCCCCCATTTGTAAATCCCTCCACTTCATGAAGATTGTCTCAATTGTATCAATAACTATAAACTTTTTGTGTATAAAGTGAAGCACATGACTTATGAATGGGAAACAGTACAAATCCTGTTCTCTGTACTTCATTGGTTACCTATAATTAGCACTCACTTGTACAGGTGGAATAATAATAAGCGTTTCCTTGCTCAGACTGACTTGTTAATGCATTGCTGGTTAAATATATCAAGCAGTACCTATGTGATTGTTTGACAATTAAGCTAAGTTAGGGGATTAGCATACATGCCATAACAGGACATGTTACGCAAAAGACACAGTTTTGGACACCCAAACTCCTAATACAGTCATGTTTCGAAAAACATGATTTTCAGCAATCTTAGAGAGAAAAAACTTTTCCCACAAAAAGAAGAAAAAAAACCATATTTATTGACCACATTGATATATGCCCATAATCTGTGTATGTATAAAAACAGTAAACAGTCCTGCTCAGAGCTCATGTAAAACTATCCTCGTGGGGGGGGGGGGACCAGTTTATACAGCTGTTTTAGAGGCAATTAAAAGGTAAGGCGGTCAGAGATAAACAGCCACCTTTCAGAGATTTACTTAATTGGCACGCAATATCTAGGGTGATGTGTCATGCCAAATCCTTTGATCACTGCCGAGGGAGAGCCCATTACGCTAATTTGTATAGGTAAAGTAGACTAAGTGGAACAACCCAATTTGTCTGAAGTTAAGTACAGTTCTACCCGTTTATGTCGATATACTCGGGCCCGAGGAAATATTGTCGACATAAGCGGATGTCGAGATAAGTGTTGGGGGGGGGGGGCTGAAAAAAGCAAATTTCTCTTGGACCTGCATACAAGTTAAATTCATCTGTATGGGGTGACCTGTCGTCGGTGAGCAGGATTTACACTTTGAGAAAACAAACAATGGACATTTTGAGTACATGAAGACAAAACCAGTCTCAAATACATTTCTATATTGACAAATTACATTTTGGTTACCTTTGTGTAATAAAATCCACCATGCGTTAAGTGCATGTATATGAAAAATCCATGAATTCGTGTACGGGTCTCATGTTAGAAAATGTATGCATCGGTCACATCCTGATAGGAAACACATGTATAAAAAATGGTTGTCCTCATTTGATCTAACACATCTACACAATTCACTACGATATTCATTCCAGTAGCACATGGTTGCATAGTTGTTATTTACATGCTACAAAGTACATGTACATGTACTTAAATTGACCTAAAATTTGGTCAGCCTGAAACAATACATGTTCCCATCTTACTGAGGCTACTAAGGGGATGGGGCTATTCACAGGGAAATGAAAACATATATTTATTTACGGAAGTCATCATGAAAAGTACATAAAATTGAACACGAGATATGCGGCTGATATGATTAATTTACCTTTCTTTAGAGACTCGGCAGCTTTCATCCATCTAGACCAACAAGTTGTTCTCCTTTTTTTTTTTTTTTCCTTTTTTCTTTTTTTACTGGTCCGCCACCAGTTAAAAAAGAAAAAAAAAAGGTGGAGAACAACTTGTTGGTTTATCATCCATCCTGACAGGGTGTTATGTTTAAGTGAAAAGTTTTCACAGACATCTTTGCAAAATGCCCAACTTCATCTTCCTAAACAGCCAGATATTTAGTTTCCAGAGACTGTAAATTTAATCTGCGTTTTACGCTGCCATTGGTAGCCATCGTAAATATAAATATAAAAAAAGGAAACTTTCACAGCACAATAAACTTGTTTTAATCACAGATCACTTTGGAAAATCCAACAATTGATCAGATTTCAATGCTTTTATTCAAGTTTGGTGATGCTTTTTTTAATGATGGGTGGATTGTTTTTATTGAACATTGTAAACGGCTTGCTTTGATGAAGGGTAGATGTGTTATTTAAGATGCAGCGAGAGGCCAACTTTATAGGACCAAACAAAAGCCTGTGTTTTAATCCACCGAGACATTAAAGCCTGGCGGCAAGATCAACTAATTGTTGAACAAAGTACAGGTCGGAACTGGCCGCTTGTCGATATAAATGATCTGGCGGCGGCAAAATTAAAGCTTGGCAGCAAGATCAACTAATTGTTGAACAAAGTATGGGTCGGAACTGGCAGCTTGTCAACAAAAATGATTAGGAAACAAAGGATTGTTCAAGCTGGGACCAAGGGCTTCTGTCGACATGTACGTTTATTTTTTATCTCGACGTCGACATAAGCATGACAAATTTGGTAGTAATAGTAGACCAAGGGACCGGGACTTTGTTTGTTTGTCGACATAGGCAGCTTGTCGACATAAGTGATGTCAATATAAGTGGGTAGAACTGTATATCAAAGAGACGGATGTTGAAGAACAAATGTTATTACACATCACTGACTGCATTGAATGAGGATGTTGAAGCCATCTTTTTTAAAGTTTGTGATCAGCGGCAACGTTTCTTTGAAGTTGGATTTTTACTCCATATATATAAAATGCAAAACAAGATTATTTCGGTAGTTGGAAAAGTGTACAAGTGCATTAATTTTCTAAGGCAAAATGTTGAAAAGTAGTTGTGATTCAGGAAATATGGAGCCATCTGTGAAATGAGCAAAGCCATGCAAAACAAAATTTCAGAACTCCTGGTTGATGGAGTTTGACTTTGTGAAGCGCAGCAGCAAGGGGGAACATTTTATTCTATGTACTTATTGCAACCACCATATTGACATTAGTCATTCTGGAGTGTATGACATCCGTTGACATAGCAACACCACCAAGCATCGTGACACGGCAAAAATGCAGAGCTCAATCCCTAAAGTAACTAGCTTTTTTAAACAGTCATTGACTGACAATGTCACTAAAGCTGAAGTACTTTTCTGCCATTTCATTGCTGAGCACAATCTGCCATTTTCAGTAGCAGATCAATTTTCAGACCTATGCAAGGATATGTTCCCTGATATCAATATTGCTAAAAAATTCAGATGGAAAAGGACAAAAACAACGAATATCATAAATAATACAATTGCACTAATGGTGGACAAACAAGTAACCGAGTTATGCCAGAATAAAAAATTTCGGTACTGATTGATGAATCAAATGACAAGGGAGGTGACAAGACCATTGCTATTTTGGTCCGGGTGTATTACCAAACGAGCTACTGATATATTGAAGGCAGCAAAGACTGCATGTAATTAAAACTACATTCCACTGTCCAATGGATTTTAAAAAACAGTAACTTGGTGTATTTTTGTGTGTAATGTCTGTGAGGTTGTGACCATGTGTATGTATTTGTGTGGGGATGTTATTTGACAATGCTAAGTTTACCAATTTTTTGTTTGTAAGTACATTAAATGCTTCATAGATAACAGATGGTATTTTCTTTTATTCAGATTTTAATTTCCAGTCATTTGCTATAGGTTGATTTTAAAAGATAGTTTATTCTCATTTAGATGATGTCACTTTTGGGGGATCACATGCACTGACCCCCCTTGGGACCTCAAAATCCATTTAATTCAAAGAGTTGGTAGCCACTGATTTTATTGATGCGAACTTGAAACTACTGTTTTAAGTTTTTTCTTTTCTTTCTTAAAACTTGTCCTGGGCTTGCATATGAAAAATTCTTTGAGCACTGGAGCAGTTGAACAATCGTTGACATCAGGACCTGGAGGAAAACATTGCTTTATGTGAAATATTTTGAGAGGCAAATAAACATGAGTCAATTTAATGATTTTTGTTTACTTCTTTTGATATGAAAGTTGAACAATTTCAATGCTGTGTCGGAATCATAGTAAAAAAATAGCGTCCTTTTGGGCACATGAAATTGGAGTCGGGGTTTTTGATTTTTAACTCTACTGGTCATAGACCAGAAGAGCTTATGGGATGGTCTGTTGTCCATTATATGTCTGTCATCTGTCATCCATCATCTGTCTGTCTGTTAGCACAAGTTTATTCTCACTACTCCTAAATTACCTGGATGATTGTCTTGAAACTTTGCACACACATTCATCCCATGGTCTAGTTGGCCCTAAATGAAAATGTTGCAGATTGGATATCCAATATAGCCACCAGAGTGGCCATCTTGAAAATGTTATTGCTACTTCTCCTGAATGGATGGTCATATGAGCATGGGGTTTTCAGCAAAAGGATGATGTCTTGTTGGTCCTAAATGAAAATTTTGCCAATATGAAGTCCAATAGGGCCACCATGGCAGCCATGTTGAAAATCTTGTTTTCGCTACTCCTCCTGAATTAATAACCATATCAAAAAGGGATGTTCACTAAAAGACTGCTTATAATGTCTATTTGGTCCTAAATGAAACTGGTGCCAGTTTGATGTCTAATATGGCGGCCACAGAAGCCATCTTGAAAATATTTTTTATTGCTACTCTGTCTGAATTAATGGCCATATCAACATGGGTTTATACTAAAAGACTTCTTATGATGAGGGACCCCGGGTGGCCGAGTGGTCGAAGGTGCTCGCCTTTACAGATCACTGACATCTCACCTCTGTCCGCCGGGCAAAACAACCTATGGTTCAAGCACCACTACCACCAGATGCGCGTCTCGTAGGTTATTTACGCAGACTTCTAGACGTTGCACGTGTCCGTTGAAGGCCCGGTCTGCGGCCCAAGCAAAAGCAGCACGCAGAAAACGCCGACCAGGTCCCGTGCGGCTTCTGCTATGTAGTCAACCACTACTGTACCGAGGCAAAGAGGCAGTCGCCACCTTCGTTCGAAGCCTTGAGTGCAAGATGGATGAGATCAGTGCAGTGCTGCAAAACCCAGCCAAGATGGTTATGGGCGCGGCCGCCACTAAGTCTGTCCAGAGGACAAAGGACTGCAATATCGCGGCAAGCCCCTAGGGAAGGACCAGGTGCGGGACCACTGCCACTTGCCAGGCACGTACAACGGCGACGCCAACAACGCGTGCAACCTCAGCCCCTAGAAAACCAAGTGCCAGTCGTGATCCACAACCAGCACGGCTACGACGGGTACCTCATCGTGGAAGCCATTGGGACGGCCTCAGCAGCCAGCATCAGCGCTATCCCTAACAACACGGAGAAGTACATTACGTTCTCCCTTGGCCAGCTGTGGTTTGTTGACAGCCTCAGGTTCCTTAACTGTAGGCTTTAAAAGCTGGCAGCCAACCTCCCCAAGGAAGCGTTCGATATCACAAGCCGTTACAGAGGACGAAGTCGGCCTGGTCACCACTAAGGGCATGTACCCCTACGAGTACATGAAGTGTTGGGAGCTTTTCTCGGAGATGCAGCTCCTTCCCCACCCCAATCGAGGCTTTTAAGAGCCAGCGGCGTTGACTATGTGGACCAGCAGCTCGACCTAGTCGGGCCGCATGGCGGCAGTGGTGTAGCTAATAAATAGGCTGAAACCTAAATGGCGTTCTGCTGGCCTGGCGCGGTTTTCTGGAGCTGAGCCGTCAGTGCTAAATTTCATGCCGCCGGGGATGCTGATCTCTCTGCCAAGGGCTTCAAGAAGAGCGCTTTCGTCTGCTTCAAGACTTTGCCCTGTGGATACCATGGCACGGTAGTCTTTCACAGACGTGATACCATCACCCCTCTGCTTCACTAGTGCGGTTGTGGTTGGAGGGTCTGCATGACGCCTCTGTGCTGGGTTTGGTGGTAGTCCGCGCCTGGTGGGTGGGGCCTATCACCGTGGTGCTGGATTTGGTTTTGGCGGACTTGGCTTCCTGGCCCTAGCGGCCAGTATTGCTTCCAGCATACCATCGTATTCGATCTCGGTTATCTGACCCTTCCGGAGCAGCTCGTTTATTTGCTCAACAGACGATGTCATATTACAATCCATACCTTATCTCTAATTGGTCGGTTCTTATCATGGGTGAAACACCACCTCTCATTGCGCCTAAGCAACTCACAAAGAAACGTAGCGAATTGTTTCCTCGCCATGGATTCTATCCGTTTTAGTATCGTTGCTTGGCTGAGCCCCCCACCCCCCACCCCCACCCACCCCCCACCCCCCCACCCCAGCGTAGGCAAATGCGGTGTGTAGCGCCAACATCAACTCCGTATTTCCAGCACGGCGCTATCGCCATTTCTTTCTAGCTTTGCGAGGCTTGGACCCAGCAATGCGTGCTTGAACCACTCAACCCGCACAGCTATTTACTACGCAGTTTCAGCCAGGCGCACATATTCCTTCACCAACGAGCCATGTTAATGGGTTCAATACTAAATATCTGCATGCTTCAGTTGATGCGTGCTAGCCTCCACATCCTGTCGTGGCCGACATCGATTACAGTCACCAAAAGTTTTCTTTGACACTATTCGAAGTTAGTCGCCAAAGTTTTCTATGCATACCCTATATGAAGCTCTCATTACTAGTCGCCAAATCTTCCTACGACTAGGATTGAAGCTAGTCACTGAAAATTATATATGACTAACAGTAATGCTTTGCCACCAAAAGTTATTTACGGATGGGCCAAAATCTGTATTTCACTACTACTAATGTTAAAGATTAGAGATGAATTCAAAACTATTTTATATAGCGACCATATATACAAAATTCTATTCTTACAGCTAAACACCTCTTGTTTCATATGTATGTGAAACACAGACAAAGTTTGTATTTCACATATGTAAACTTATATGTCAACAAGAATTTCTCTCTCTCTCTCTCTCTCTCACACACACACACACACACACACACACACACACACACACAAACCTTTTATAAATGGAGTCACGGGCAAAATGATCAAATGTAAACACTGCACGCGAAGAAAAAGGCACGTATATCTTAAAAATGAAATAAAAATGATACAATCTTTTATTAAAAATTAAAACAAATTGATTCTGACAATGAAATATCAAATCTTTTTATTTTTTGGTTTAAAAAATCATTTTTTGACTTCACTTGATATAAATCCGGATACAAATGTTGCAAGTAGTACGCTATGCTGGTATTCTGCATCCAACTGCAGTGTTCCAAATGACAAAATATGTGGAAATGTAGCTAAATTTGCCGCATCAGATAGATTTCCTACATGGAGACACTACAAATATTGACTCATCAATATCTGAGGTGAGCAGTGTGATCCTAAAAAGGGCTGCTCAGTCATCCAAGGGTTGCCGAGCTCCACTGCTGTTTCGGTCCGGTGAAAAGCGACCCTATGTCCTGAGCCGTCTGTGTGCAGGACTGCAGCTAAAGCTCCGAGTGTATCCACACCTGCTGCATTGTCGCTCACCCATCACCAGGACTTGAAGGTATCTGGTGGGGGAAGGGGAATAGTGTGATGATCTGCGCGTGAGTTGGATTTTAGTGAAGGAACGTTGCGCACTCTCTCGTCCATGCCTGTCTAAATCCAGTGGCACGACAATGTCGAGACGTCTGGAGACACGTCCGGATGCAGTGGATGGCCATCAGTTCCTGCTGCACCTGAGGTGATGTCCAGCGCTGTCCACGCACACGCAGCTCTTGCCATCTGCCTCCACAGCCTGGGGATGAGCATATCTGTTCGGCCGCCTGATCCACCAGAAGGGACTTTCCAGAGGGAACCAGGTGTAGCTGTCCACCCTGGATTAACAGTCACACGTAGCCAAATTATAAGGCTTCACCTAAACACCTTATCTCAAAGTACATGGATCAATGATAAAGCTCCTCCGATAAATGAGCCCCCACCCCAACCTCCATACAAGTTTGACGGATTATTTATCGGGCTATGACAAAACAATGTTGGTTTTACGTTTCGGAATTATGCGTGTGTATTTTGCTGAATTTGCGTAATTTCAGGAGTTCTACTAATTATTTGCTGTTTAGTCTATCATTGGAAAAGTTAGCATTCGCAAAAAGTTGCTAGAGCTTAAAATATCAACTTCCAGTTTCCACAGTTAACTCTCATTTTGCGAATATACGTTAAATTTGAATCGTGAATAATAAGCGTTGTCGTCGTAGTAGCACTAGTTGTAGTAGATTTGCTGCTAATGATGATGATGATTACTAATATTATATCCCAGTTACTCCTATCGGTGAAAACAAACAACAACCAACTGTATGTTTTACATCATGTATAAGTAACTTGTTACCTATTAATTATTGAATCTGGAATAAGATATAAGGAATAGCGAGTATGCGAGAGTTAAATTTGAAACTTGAATAATAAGCGTCGTTGGAGTAGTCGTAGTCATCGTAGTAGCAATAGTTGCAGTACATTTACTGCTGAGGACGATGATTACTACTACTACATCCCAGTTACTCCTATCTGTAACAACAAACATTATCCAGTTGCATTTGTAAAGTCAGGAATAAGTAACTGGTCACATATTCATTATTTAATAGCGAATACGATATAAGGACGGTGTTGATTACTATGACTACATCTGAGGTATTATAATCTGTAAGAAGAAAACAGCAACCAGTCGGATTTTTGAATTGGGAATAAGTAACTGATTACTTACTGAAATCAAAATTCTCTAAGTAAGGGTACACGCTTTGCAAGATTTGGATATACTCGGTCCCCGCGATACCAGTTTGATATTGCCGGTATACCTAAGTACACTTCTATTTCTCTCGGTGAACTCCTTCAATATTTCCTTTGAAGTCAAACAGAACCCAAGGTACAAATATCAATGTTGGAACAGATCCCTACTGTTGGAACAGATTCCTACTGTTGGGACAGATCCCTACTGTTGGAACAGATCCATACTGTTGGAACAGATCCCTACTGTTGGAACAGATCCCTACATATAAACTCTCAAAGAGGCGTTGAAATCAAAATCCTCTAAATACGGGTTCAGTTAGTACAAATTGTTGTCAGAGTCGATCCATATTGTACCTGCATTTTATACCCGGTACCCATAAATTCCCCATTATTTAGCTGATTCCTCTCGACGAATTTCGTCAAGACTTATTTTGGAGGTGAAAATATCGCTAGATATAAAATCTCAAAGATGGGTCCATGTCAAAATTCTCTAAGGAGGGGATGTTATGGCTCATATGTAAGATTTACTGCCTGTGTTATACCACCCATATGTTTAGCCCAATATTTCTCGAGATCTGCTCGACGAATTTGTTTTCTAACTTTTGCTTCTGTTGGAAAAAGATCCCTCACTAGGCGCTGTGAAACAGGGTTTCAAATCAAAAATTCTCTAAGCAGGGGTTCACGCATTGCAAATTTGGATATAATCGATTCACTTAATACCAGTTTAATATTGCCGGTATCCATAAGGACCCTCCTATTTCTCTGATTGCTGTTTACGAACTTACTCAATACTTCTTTGGGGGTAAAACATATTCCTAGGTACAAAATATCAAAGAACAATCCATGGCAAAATCATTTTCAGGGATGCACTGTAAGGTCCATATATGGAGTTAAGGGATAATCTCCTTGTGGGCGTTGTTATACATAACCATATATTTAGCTCCCTATTTCTCGAAATCGGCTTGACGAATCTCCTTTGAACTTTTCTGACTGTTGGAGTAGATCTCTAACTAGCAACTGCCAAAGAAGCGTTGAAATCAAAATCCTCTAGCTTGGGGTTCAGATATTACAAAACGTTGATAGAATCGATCCGCATAGGACGTGTTTTTCATAATCGGTACCCATAAGTTGCCCTTTATTTCGGTGATCACTTTCGACGAAATTCGTGAAGACTTCTTTTGTGGGTCAAAATATCCCTAGCGGTAAAATCTCAAGGAAAGGTCAATGCAGAAATTCTTTAAAGAAAGGATGCTAGGGCTCATATGTATACGTAATATGAAAAACTCTTACGGCATGTGTTATATATCCCCATACCCCAACCACCACCACCCACATACATTTAGCCCCCCTATTTCTCGAAATCGGCTCCACGGACGTTCTTCTAACTTATGCTACTTTTCGAACAGATCACTATCTAGGAACTGTAAAACAGGGGTTGAGATCAAAATGCTGTAACTAGGGGTTTACGCATCGCAAATTTTGGATACAATCTGTCCACACTATACCAGTTTAATATTGCTTGTATCCACAAAGACCCACCATCACCCCACCGCACCCCAATTTGCTCTCGACGAACTTGCTCAATACTTCTTTTGGGGGGTCAAACATATCCCTAGGTACAACATATCAAACAACTATCCATGTCAAAATCTAATTTAGCTCCTATTTCTCGAAATCGGCTCGACTAATCTTCTTTGAACTTTTCCTACCGTTGGAGCACATTTCTACCTAGAAACTGTCAATAAGGTACTAATACCGTAATCCTGTAAGTAGTTGTTCTGTTAGTACAAATTCTTGTTAGAGTCGATCCACACTAGACATGCATTTCATACCCAGTACCCATACATTGCCCCTTATTTCGAGCATTTCTCTCGACCAAATTCGTTATGGCTTCTTTTGTGGGTCGACAATATTGCTAGAGATAAAATGTCAAAAAAGGGTCCATGTCAAAATTCTTTAAATAGGGGATGTTAAAGCTTATATGTATACGTAAGATTTAATCCCCTTGCCGGATATGTTATAGCTCCCCCCTCTCCCGTATAGTTATCTCCCTATATCTCAAAATTGACTCGACGAATTTTCCCTAAACTTATGCTTCTGTTGGAACAGTAGCCTAGCTAGAAACTGTCCAACTTGTGTTGAAATCAATTTTCTTTAAGAACGGGTTCACGTATTACAAAATTTGGATATCGTCGGTCCCCCCTGTATCAGTTGTATATTGCCGGTATCCATAAGGACAATCCTATTTCTCAGATTTCTTTTGACGAACTTCGTCAATACTTCTCTTGGGGGTCGAACATATCCCGAGATACAAACTCTCAAAGGAGGATCCGTGTCAAAATATTGTGAGGATGAACTGTTTGGGTCCAATCGTGGACTTAAGAGTTTATCCCCGTACTTGCTTTAATATGGCTTCCATGTATTTAGCCCCCTATTTCTCGAAATCAGCTCGACGAATTCTCTCTAGATAAACGTTTCCTACTGTTGGAGCAAATCCAAAACTAGAAACGTTCATAGAGTAGCTGAAATCAAAAACCTCTAAGCAGGGGTTCAATTTGTGCAAATTCTTGATAGAATCGGTTCACGATGCACCTTCTTTGCATAGCCGGCACCTATTAGGACCTGCCTAATTCTCTGATTAGTCTTTACGAATTTCGTCTAGACTTGTTTTGACTTGTTTTGTGGGTCGAAAATAACCCTAGAGATACAATCTCAAAGATGGGTCCATTTGTGAAATTGTGAGGTATATTTATATAGCTATATCTCGCAATCACCCCGACGAATATTTTCGTAACTTTTCCTTCTGTTGGAGCAGATCCCTAACTAGAAACTGTCAAGAGGGGTTCAGATGAAAATACTTTAAGGAAGGGTTCACGTCATTTCAAATTTTAATATAATCGGTCATGTGTCTGTATTTAGCTTTATATAGCTGATATCAATAAGAACACTCGTGTTTCTCTGATTGAGCTACACTAATTGTTTCGTCTCAACATATTATAGGGGTCGACGTGGACGTAGTAGCTATTAATGCCATGAAGAACGTTTAGATTTTTTACATTTTTGAATCGGCAATAAGTAAGCAGACACCTATTCTTTATTGAATCGGGAATAAGGAATAAGTAACCAACTCGATTTTAAAATTTTTGAATCGTGAATAAGCAACTGGTTAGGCCTACTTATTCCTTATTGAATTGTTAACTTGATTTCAGTGTCTTTTTGTTAAGCCCCTTTCAGAGCCTCTGAACAGTTGATTGTCCTTACACTGTTCTTT
This sequence comes from Margaritifera margaritifera, assembly GCA_029931535.1. Classification (NCBI taxonomy): domain Eukaryota; kingdom Metazoa; phylum Mollusca; class Bivalvia; order Unionida; family Margaritiferidae; genus Margaritifera; species Margaritifera margaritifera. The sequence continues at coordinate 4,951,437 of JAQPZY010001637.1, forward strand.
CAAAAATTTCTCCATAAGCGGCCGCCAGGTTTTTTACCTTTCAGGGTCTGTACAGCTGATCACAGTCACGCTTTGAAAAAAAAAAAAAAATCTGCCCGTCAGCCAGGCTGTGGCAATTGCCAGGCTAAAAATAAACTGTGGTATGGAACGTCCCACACTACTAAATGTGTTACCAAAACTTAACACAAGATTATCATTAAGCAAATATGCCACAGGTGTGCAATGCAATAAATCAATATTATGATTTTCCGTATAGGATTCACACATAACTAAGCTGTCGTTTTCAGTGAATATTGAGGTTGGTAGGTGCAATGTGCCCGAATGACCTGAACCATGAATTGTAATTACATGCCACTTGTTTAGAAACCGACATAACATTTGTCAATGCAAGCTGGTATAAATAAAGAGCCAGACCACAGGGGATGTGAATTGAATGGATATACCCCCCCCCCCCCCCAATGTTCTAAAATGGACGGACACACGAATACACGCACAGTGGAGAAACCATTAAAATGTGAAATTTATTGGAATCAGCACACTTGAGGATACACACTGGTGAGAAACGTTTCAAATGCGAAATATGTGGGAAATTGTTGAGACAGATCTCTTGTTTGCCAATACACTTGAAGATACACGCTGGTGATAAACCATACAAATGTGAAATATGTGCTAAAGCGTTCAACGATAAAACCAGCATAACCAGGCACATGAAGAGACATACTGAGGATAATCCTTGTAAATGTGAAGTATGTGGTTGTTTCTTTTCCAATAAATCCAGTTTGACAATGCACATGAGCATACACAGAGGTAACAAGCCCTGCAAATGTAAAACGTGTGGAAAATTGTTTGACCAGAAAACTGCTTTGACGAGATAAGTAAGGACACATGCTGGCGAAAAACCATAAAAATGTTATGTGGGAAAGTGTTTCACTTGAACGCTGTTTTAAGCAAGCACATGAAGGTGCATACTGCTAATAAACAATAAAAATGTGATGAATGTGGAAATTTGTTTTCTGATGAATCTAATAATGGACATGAATATACACACAAGTGACAAACCCTTCAAATGTGAAATTTGTGGGAAACTGTTTAAAATGCGGTATAATTTGGTGAGACATATAAGGGTACATACTGGTGATAAACCATACAAATGTGAAATATGTGGCACTTTGTTTACCACCAAGACTCATTTGACAATGCACATAACGATACACACAGGCGAAAAACCCTTCAAATGTGAAATATGTGGAAAATTGTTTAGACTGAAATCTAGTTTGTCATCACACTTGAGGATACATACTGGTGAGAAACCCTACAAATGTAAAATATGTGGGAAATTGTTTAGACACAGGCATCCTTTGTCAGCACATTTGAGGATACACACTGGTGAGAAACCCTACAAATGTGAAATATGTGGGAAAATGTTTAACCAAAGGTCTAATTTGTCAACACACTTCGCAATACACACAGTTAACAAAACTTTGTTCAACAAGAGCTGAACGCCGTCACCAAATATGAATATTTCCGGGAATTTGTTTGCAGAGAATGTGAAACTGTTGAGTATGATGCACTCTCTTGTATCTCTTCATATTTTTAGACTTGGTTGTAATTATGACAGTAGGATATTCATGTGCAAATTGGTCTTTCTTTCTATATCATATTTGTTTCATATATTTATCATTATTTGTATATACCAGTGGGTTTTTTTTTGTTTTTATTTTGCCTCTTTTTTCCATTTAACCATGCACATGATTATACATACTCCTGACAATGATACCAATGGGTAGATTTTGCAAATAGAAGCTTACAAGGGACACGACTTGTTTGAGAAGAATGGTTATGTGTGTATCTCATAGAACAGAGCTTCTTTTTCATTTAGTTAGTACATGGAGGTGATGTCTGATTTATTAAAGCTTCTTTTCATTCCCTAATCCTCAAAGGTCTCTCACAAAAGCAGACTGTCTTTTGATCTCGCTGAGTTTGAGCAAGTGCTGCATGTATTAATTATATGGTTTGCCTCATACCTATATTTAAATTGTTGGATGTTCAAAAAGAAGCTTTGTGATGAAGCTGAATCATATATTCTTGCATTTCTCGTGCTTGCCATAATGGATATGATATTAATGAAACTGAGGCAGTAAATATAATCTTGATGCGGAGGTCTAATGCCAATCATTGTACTTTAGTCAATATACTTACATGTTTAGTGTGATGTGTATTCATAAATGTGACTGTAATGTTTCTATTACTATAATGCAAAATTGAAAATAACTGAATGCAACCTCTTTTGAAGAGGAAATAAAGAAAGTCAGTCAGTCAGTCAGTCGTACATGCTGTTGGTCCTTTGAGTTCGAAGATGACCACGAAATTACTAACTAGTTTGGTTTCTGCGAGCACGTGAGTGGTTACTCAAGCCAATGAGCTCTCTGAACTGTCTGTGGCACACTTGACAGGAGATCCCGCTTGATGTTGTTTCATCACTACAGGACGTGCTGCAGTTCCGAGATTTGCGCTGCTCGCGCTTCTGCAGGCCTCCTCAGCTCATAGTCTGTAGCTCCAATATGGATAAGACTGCACCAGGTTGAACGATCCTGTGCGAGATCTTGCAAAGACTCAGGGTCAGTGTTGAAGTGGTTTAATGACGACTTGAGGGAGTCTTTGAAGCACTTTATTCTGATCTCCCTGAGTTCGCTTTCCCTCCTTCCACTTGCCGTAGATCTTGTTTGGTAGACGGTCCTCTGACATCCTAATGACGTAGCCGGCCCATCTGATCTTTGATATCATCAGCAGTGTCGAAGCCTGCCCGTGTGAGAACCTCGGTGTCTCTGACCTTGTCCTGCTATCTTATTCGCATCAGTTTACCCAGGCAGCACATGTGAAAATGGTTCATTTTCTTGGCATGGCATCTATACACCGTCCAGATTCCGCATGCATACAGCAGGGTCGGCAACACAATGGCTTTATATACCTCAAGTTTTGTTTGCAGATTGATGCCTCAGCATTTCCACATATTTGTGCGCTGTCTGCCAAAGGTCATGCATGCTTTGGCAATTTTGGTGTTGGTTTCGTCATCGATGTGGACTGCACGTGACAGTGTACTGCCGAGATAGGTGAACTTGTTCACTGCCTGGAGGGTTTGGCCATTCACTGTGATGGCGAGCTCTACGTAAGGCTTTCTTGGTGCGGGTTGGTACATCACCTCTGTCTTCTTTATACTGATTGTGAGACCGAAATTGTCACAAGCTGAAGAAACATGGTCCATACTCTGTTGTATGTCAGACTCAGATTTGGCATTCAGCGAACAGTCGTCATCAAATTGAAGAGCACAAAGTCATTTCCTGTAACTTCGTCATTGCCGGTAGTTTCCTCAGATTGAAGAACTTGTGATCAGTCCGGTATCTGATGTCGATCCCAGCGTCATAGTCACCGAATACATCTATAAGGATAACAGAGAACATCATACTGAAGATGGTTGGGGCCAGTACGCAGCCTTGCTTGATACCCTTAGTGACTGTGAATAGTTTAGATGACTCACGATCGTCTACAACGCGAGCGAGCATGCTATCATGGAATTGCCGAACCATTACGATGAATTTCCCTGGGCAACTAAAATTTGCCATGATCCTCCAGAGGCCTCCATGACTGACTATATCAAAGGCTTTTTGTCGGGTGCATGAAATGTCATGTATAGGCTGGAGTTATATTCCTGACATTTCTTCTGGAGTTGACAAGCTGCAAATACCATGTCTGTGGTCCCTTGTCCTTTCCTGAAGCCACAATGACTCTCAGGCAGGAGCCCTTGATCGATGTGATGCACAAGGTGATTCAGCAAATTTATGGAGAGCATTTTGCCGGCTATTGACAGTAAACAGTAAAAAGATACACCAATTGTTGTCGCGAGAATGTCTGTTTCCTTACAGCTTGTATAAGTCGACGACGGATGCATCCTTGCACTCCTCGGTTGTAGTTCCTTGAGTCCACATTGACTGGAAGTGTGCAGTCTGTTTCTATGATATGTGCGAACCTCCAGCTTTTTGGATTTATGTGGTATAGCATCTGCTCCATGTACTTAGCTATTTGACAGCAGGTCAATTGCTTTCGGTTTCAGTCAGAATTAGAGGATCAGCAGGATATATGTCGGTTTCCACACGGGTCTTTCAATCAATTGCCTCCTCATTAATAGACGATTGTTGATTGAGGAATTTATTAAATGTTTCTGCATTTGTCATAGAGCAATGTGGTGCCGTCAGTACTTAGAATTGGAGATGATTCGGATGAATGTGGCCCGTAGATTGTCTTCAAAACATCATATAAGTTCTTCATGCCATTCCTGTCTGCGAACGATTGAATCTTGTCTGCTTTGTTGTTCAACAATGAGCATTGCAACCCCACCAGTGTGCAATGGATGTTGTTGAAGACTGCCTTCTTTGATGGTGAAATGCTGGCTTCTATGCATGCTTTTTTGATCATTTTTTCTCAATCATTGGTCTTTTTAAGGCAGCATCGTTATCATCAGACCAATATTGATGTTGACGTGTTGTGGGGCCGAGGGATTTGGATGCAGCGGAGTACACCGAATCTCTGAAGGATGTCCAGTTTTTCTCTACGTTCTTGGAGTTCGGATCAATTGTTTTTAGTTGCTGCACAGTTCTTCAACAAATGCCTGTTTCACATTCTCCTGTTTCAATTTGGAGACGTTGATCTTTCTGGGCGCTTTTTTGCCTTGTGGTCGTCTGCTAGGTTAAATCCGGATATTGATCTTGGAGACTATGAGCCTGTGGTCAGTCCACCATTTTGCACTTCTCATGGCCTTCGTCAATCGGACATCCCGCCTGTCTCCTCTCCTGACGATGACGTAATAAATGAAATGCCAGTGCTTGGAGCACGGATGCATCCAAGACGTCTTGTTGCGCTTTGGCAGGCGGAAGATTGTGTTAGTTATTAGGAGGTCATGTTCGATGCATTTCCTTAGTAGGAGGAGTCCGTTATTTTTGCATTTGTCAAAACCCTTTTTTTCCCGATGACGCATGGCCATGTTTGGTGATCTGTGCCACCTCTAGCATTGAAGTCAGTAAGGATGGTTAGCTTGACTGCCTTCGGTACTTATGCGATACGAGACTCCAGGTTTCCAAAAAACTTTGGCCCTGATTTCATCTAGGTTGGTCATGGTGGGTGCATATGAGCTGTTGATAGTTGCGTGCCTTTTTTCCAGACAGTGGGAGTCTCATTTGCATTAGTCTGTCATTCACGCCATCTGGAAGATTTGTGAGCTTGTTGACTAGATGTAATTTGATAGCAAACTCAACACCAGCTTGAAGTCGCTCTTCTTTACTTCGGCCACATGTGTTTTTCCTCAGCTAGGCGAGTTTCACTTATGGCTGCTATCTGGATGTTGAATCTGGCCAGTTTTCTATCAGCTAGAGCTGTTCTTCTTTATGAGAGAGACTACAGATGTACTGTCCCTTAGTGCCCTACTGCATCAAGGCTGACGCCCTGCGCTGTCTACACAGCTATTGCCTTTGCATCCGGAGGGATGAGCACATCAGCTTGGTCACCTGATTCACCAGAGAGGACTTTCCAGAGGAAGCCAGGTATAGTTGCCCACTCTGGGTCAACAGTCACAGGTAGTACCAATGTTACTTACGATAGCAGACGTAGCCTGACATGAGACACATACATACATACATACATACATACATACATACATACATACATACATACATACATACATACATACATACATACATACATACATACATACATACATACATACATTTGCTCTTACATACATACTTTTAGATCTGAACATCGCTGACACCGTCAGCTAATTTTACATTTCAAATGGAGTTCAGTAAAAATGTCATTCTCCGATCTTACATCATGTGTACGCTTCTATTTATATGTCATAATGACTATACAATTGTACGAACTATACTCTACACAACCTACAATCATCGGAATTGACAAATACAGAAGTACTCTACTTCCAGCATATGTTTTGTTTTGTAAGTTTGTCATTCTTTTCCTCAAAACGTATATGTGCAAAGTTAAAAAAACAAACATTTTATCTTAAAACTTCTCCATCATGTGTCCCATTTTGATACAAAAATAGGACCCAGTATTAAGCTGTAGAATCGTACTGTCGTATTTATATGAAAAGAGGAAAAAGAAAACAGAAACGTGCATTTATCTTGTAAAATGTATATCACACATATTTCAAGGTTTCACCACATTAAATCCTTTAGAAGCTGTTACGGGTTCGTTTTGCTACTGGTAAACGCGGAGAGAGAGAGAGAGAGAGAGACCAATCGATCTATAGCCATACATTAAATGCTCCCTATATAGAGTGAGTACATGCCAGTCCATCCCAATTAAATGGTCCCCTCACGGGCGGAAACGGATATCAATTTGATGTGTGTGTGTGTGTGTGTGTGTGTGTGTGTGTGTGTGTGTGTGTGTGTGTGAGAGAGAGAGAGAGAGAGAGAGAGGGAGAGAGATGTGCAGATTTAACCTTGGAACCCTATACAATTCTTGAGCTTCATATTGAATTTGACTGCAGTCATTTTGGCATTTCTTTTTATCTTTCTCGATCCAGGTTTCTTCCCACCTGATGGGATTATTGTAACTGTTAAATAGCCGTCTGTCGCTGTTACAATCTTTTCATCTTATGTTTCATTTATTTTCTAAAGAAAGCATCAGTACAGCGAGTCTCTTTCCTTATCAGACATATCAACCCAAGCATGCATCTCCGTGCGGAAATGTTGGTATTCATCTTCCAAGTTATAATTTCCTGAACCACCAAAGAAGGATCAGCGCAGATCTTTTTACATGAATTTGACTGAGCCATAGTGTTTGGATAGAAGATCCACCAAAAACTGAGGATTTCATTCAACTGTCATTTTAATCACTTGATTTATCAATTCACAGTTATAATTTGCCCATGCTTGTCCAATCCCATCACTCTGAGGCGGTTTGATGATGTTTCCTACTACAACGCGCTTGAAACTTGTATTTGAAAAGTTTGCAAATTCAGTGCAGTTCTTCCTATAATATGTAAGTTCTTTCTTCCATTTTTGTCGAATGAAACGTGTTCATTTGTCCAGATAAGCGAGAAAACAAGCTTAGATAAGACTCGAAGTGGAATCACTATGGATACAGATTGAGCTTAGAAGTAAAGGAGGTTAGTTTGTGTGGTGGCGAAGAATTGATATCTGTTTTGAAAACCCCGACAGCTGTATAATCTTCACCAAAATAATATGCTCCAAGCACATATTCGCCAGTCATAGTAATATTTTTTCACATTCTGTAGTTGTTCTGGGATGTACAGGATGTACAGACTCTGTTGTTGTCAAATTGTACCGATGGAACCATCGGATTAGAAAATACCAACTTACTCGAAACTTGGACATTGTCTTAGAAGTTTCCAATATGTCCAGTTCCACATTGTCTCTCTTCCTGTCGCCGCTAGGAAAAAGGACTGGGTATTTCCAAACATACTCAACGACCGCGAGTTTTAGTAGCTCTGGGACTACCGATTTGGGTGCCTACTCAACCTAAGTTATGCTTGTAATTCCTGCTGGGTTTTAATGTGGTATAGTTCTCTACATTACAAGCACGTAGTCGGTGTCAGATTCGGAATCCATGGGGATGTATTGACACACATTCTCTTCCACTTTTTCTGTAGACTATAGGTCTTTTTATTTTTATTTTGTATTCTGCATCCCATTTGTGACGAGGAAGAAGGCCTTGAGACTGGCTCCGCTACTCATTGCCCAAACACTTTGATCATCCGATCCTTCACTCTTTTGCCTTTCCGTTCGTCTATTTATGTTCCGTGTAGCTTTCAAGATGAATTAAACCTTTTCTTAAGTCCTTTATGGTATAATGTTTAATCCTGAAACACATTTTTAGGAGTTCAATGACCTCCTCCGTGTTTAAGAACCTACCTTGTGGTAGGACACAATTGTGCATATTGTCATCCTGGTGTTCTCATCATCGCATCATCTCTGTTTCGCGTCTTATCTCGTAATGTTATAATTATCGCTTCTCAGTTGATGACATGCCAGAGTGACTGTGGTTGGCTTCTTCCTCCATGAAAATGCCGTCCAGTTCATCTTCATCGTCGCCTTCAGAACAATAAAACTCCCCTACCAACGGTTTCCAAAACACTAGTTAACTAGCAAAAAATTACTTGGGTAATATGTTCTAATATTCGATCCCATTACCATTTAAAGGATGCCTAAATTCCGTATGATGAGCATTGCTAAACTCTTTATTAGTGAACATTTCGATTACCACGTGCACACAAGTTGAAGGTAGTGAGACCCATTTCCATACAGTTGAAAATTCACAGCATGGAACAAACAATTGCTGTCACTTCAGCACTCTAATGGGACATACTCACTATTTACAACTGGATGAAACTTACAAAGAATTGATTGTACTATATAATCGGCAGTACAAGATTTCTTTCCTTTGTTATCTGCAGTTGTTCATCGTAAGTGGAGAGAAGTCGTTTCACGTTCCATGCAACACACTCAGCGGGAAGTTCTGTCTACACAAAGTCACAAAATATATTAGAATGTTTCTTACTGATAAATATTATTACTCCTATAGACACGACCGTCTTGTTTGGGCTATCTATGTATGTATACTAAATCTAGTGATATTGATATATTCACACACACAAACACAGACATTACTTCTCGCCTCCCTACCCCCCCCCCCCCCCACACACACGCACATTCTTGTATTTGGTGTATATCGATGACTCTGGTGTGGAACTTTTTGTTATAGATATCCTGGAGTGAAAAAAGAGAAAGTTTATGGTAGCAAATGTATAGAAGAAGGTGACGTATCGAGGAAGGTATTGTAGGATTAATTCTAAGGAGTATTAAATTTTGCAACGCAAGCGAGGACGCACACGTTCGCACAAGTAGTATTGTACTATCAATTCAAACTATGGACTCACATAAGTACTGACCAAAACATGGGAACTGTAGACAATGAGACGTCATGGAGAATTGACCTTACGCGAGAAAATAGAAATATGTGACTTGACCTGTTAACCGCCGACAAACATTTAGTATTTGGCAAGGAAATATGTTTAAGTTTCAGTGATAGGTTTATAAAAAAGGATTCTTAATGTCTAAAAAATGTAAAATTACCAAGATGCATAAATTATACTGCAGTAGACTTTATATTTGTATTTCAAGTTCATATAGTAATAACCTACGTGTTTTATTTCAGTAAATTATAAAAATCAGTTTTGAAGTGTAATATTCCTGCGAAAGGAAATTCACTTCAAAAGATGTTATTGCATTTAGTATACAGTCATACCTTTTTTAATTTGATCTGACTTTTGTTTAGGTTGCCTTAAAAGTAAATGAATTTAAAATATATACCAAAAAGCGAACATAGTTACTGTTTAAAAGCATTATGTTGTACGTAACAATTTTAAGGTTCTGTTCTGTTCATGAGATTAAATTTTTATCAGTGATGCACGTTGATGTAAAAATGTAAATACATGCTTTATATATCAGAAGATGAATATCTGAAACCGTTATTTTTATATTTCATTATGATTAACTACAATCTGCATTTCCCACCCTTCATCCAGCTCAGAGACTGAAAGTAAAGAGCCACTCAAGTGCCTGAAAGATTGAGGCATTTTTTAATATTATTTTTTGGGACAAACTAACCCTTAAATGCAATTTTTTTTAACTTTAAAATGATGCAATCTTGGGTCCAGTGCTTCCAACAGAAGAAAAAACACAAAAAACAAAGCCTGAAGTTAGGGGATTCATCACCCATATTCTAGACATGTTCATCTCTACATAGTTTTTCAATTTCTATTTTCTTATTATTTTCTTTTTCTTGAAATTATCGACCGGATATGCTTTTCTACATATTTTTGTGCGAACAGGCATGTGGTAATTGTAATCAACTGTGTCCGCCTTCGTACCGGTGACCACAAGCCTTTATTCAGCCTTTATTCAGCCAAGTTGCGTCTAGATTTGGGGAAAGGAATAAATCTAATTCCTTCATTTCGATGATCGCGATATCGACTGTCATAATTACAGAGCCCCCATTAAAATATTTTCACAATTATCAATCACAAAATTGACAAACCCTTGCAAAATGTTTAAATATTTATGATAACCTATTCATTATCGCGACAGTCAGCATTTCGAAGGAAAACAATGTCAGGAGGTGTGTCTAATTAAGCTCGCTGATTGGTTAATCGATTAGCGTCATTGGCAAGTAGCGAAAGGTCAATTGGGACTCTCATTGTCTTGGAAAATGAAAACGAAGACAAACATTATTAGGCCCTGCATGAATGGTTCATACTCCGAGGGTTAGTAACTGCACGTAATTGTGGTTATTTTATTTTTGTTTTTGTTTTCTTCATCCCAGATAGATCCCTAATCCTTTCCAGAATAAAAGGACAATCGCACCATGGTCCTTCCTTCCCTAGGTAATAGATCAGATGTTAATTGCTAATTGTCACTTCACCCAGCAAAGTGGCACCTGGTGGTTTCAAAAGTCCATAAATGTGTTGAGACATGACGGAGTTCGTAAATAAACTCGTGTACCAAAACATCTATTGTGCTATTGTACGTGCGCATACATTGACACTATCAGGGAAAGTTTCTACATCACGCAAACCTATTCAATAGAATCTGAAACCATATAATTTATGATGTCTCAAGCTGATTTCTTTTTGTTTGGCTTTTTTCATTATAATTGGGTTTGTTCTAGTTGGATTGTATTATTTTTCATTATATTTGTTACATATAAAATTGGTTTCTTGAATTCGACCCAAGTATTTAACGCACGCTTTTACACTGACGGTCTGTACTAAACTTGAAACAAAAGACGCACACAATAATTTTCAAATACATGGATAGAGTGGACAACGAGGAAAATTGTTACCAAGTTAGAATAAACGTTTAATGCAAACTAAGGACGCACATTGACCAAAAACAGAGAGATTGTGGACAATGGTACATCATGGACAACGAGAACAAATTTACATAGATAGAATGAACTATCAATACAAAC